>BJFM01002042.1:12003-24219 GCA_016586285.1 Arothron firmamentum | reverse complement strand
TTTTTTTTTTTTTTTTTTGCGTGCAGCTGAGTTTTGGACCAACATTCATTTAATGTTGAAGCCCAGTCCTGCAGTGGTTCATTTCATCCTCACCCACTTTCAGTGGTTCTGGGACTTTGTCAACAACTCTTTCCTGCAAGATATATTCATGCAATTTGTGCTGACAGGTGGGTGGAGCTCAAATCTACTATCTTATACCATTTGCTGAATTTCTGACATTTATTCATATATAATGAAGTAAGTACCCATTGTTGTGGGCCAAAGCTGAGAAAAAAAAATCCAACTAACCAGAACTCTGACCAAAACGGGAATATGGTCATGCGTGCCACAGGAGCAATCCAAAGCCTAATTTGACAAAATAAATGAATGGAAACTACAACCATGATGCTATACTTTAGTTCTAGTGATCATTCTGTTACAAAAAACATTGTGTACGCATTGATGTAATTTTCTCCCAAAGTCCGAATCAAATTGATTCCCATTATTCCGACCTACAACACCAAATACGGATACCTCAACTGGGAGTCCTACTACAACACTTCCTACTACACCCGAATCCTCCCGCCTGTACCTGAAGACTGTCCTTTGCCCATGGGGGTTAAAGGTAACAGTTACACAGCTACACACACACAGGCCCTTTGAGACCCTTGACAACATGTTATCCTTTATCTTTACTTACAGGGAAACCTGTTCTTCCTGCTCCTGAACTGTTGGTTGAGAAGTTTTTCAGAAGAAGGATCTTCAGGCCTGACCCCCGAGGGACAAATCTGATGTTTGCTTTCATGGCCCAACACTTCACTCATCAGTTTTTCAAGTCAAATCACGAAGTTAAAGGCGGTTTTACCAAAGCTTTAGGACACGGGGTGAGATGATAGTTACAAGCAGAATTTGTTCAGAATTAGATAATTATTATGCATAAGTGATATGACTGTTCCATCTATTTATTCAAACTCTTTCACTTTGAAATCTACTTCACATATAGGTTGACGCGAGCAACATTTATGGAGACAACCTGATGCGGCAGCGTCAACTGCGTCTCCTAAAAGATGGAAAGTTGAAGTATCAGGTAACCATGAGGAACATTTTACTTTCCAATGATGCAATGGAAATATAGATTAATTCAGACTGTTCAATAAGCCGGATATAGAGATAAGCAACAATGACCATTATCAACTTTTTAACATACATTCTTGTTTCTGTTTGTCCACAGTTAGTAAATGGGGAAATGTACCCGCCCACAGTAAACAAGGTTTCTGTTCACATGATGTATCCTGAAACTGTACCTCCAGAGCAGCGCTTGGCCATTGGTCATGAGATATTTGGTCTTGTGCCGGGTCTCAGCTTGTACGCCACCATATGGCTGAGGGAGCACAACAGACTGTGTGACATCTTAAAGGAAGAGCACCCTACCTGGGACGATGAGCAGCTCTTTCAGACAGCCAGGCTCATCGTCATCGGTGAGGATCAAGTCATGTTTGAGAAAACAATTAAGAGATATTCCCCATCTGATGTGTTTAAGCATCTTAACTGTTCAAAATCCAGTTTTAAGAGGATGTTTTAATTTCCTGTGAGATAATGTTTTGGGTTTGTTTTTGTCTACCAGGAGAAACAATTAAGATCATAATTGAAGATTACGTGCAACATCTGAGTGGTTACTTTTTCAAGTTGAAGTTCGATCCCTCTCTGCTCTTCAACAAGCAGTTCCAGTACAGTAATCGCATTGCCCTGGAGTTCGTTCAACTTTACCACTGGCACTCCCTGATGCCTGACAGCTTCCTCATTGATGGAGACGAAATTTCATACTCCCAGTTTCTCTACAACACTTCCATCCTCACACACTATGGAGTGGAGAAACTGGTGGATTCTTTTTCTCGACAGATTGCGGGACAGGTAACCAAGCTTAGTATAGTCCTGTAGATAAATTAGTTTAAGATGCTTTTGGTGTACTTCTAGTGATAATATCTGCTCTGCACTCACCCAGCATAACTACATCCTGTATTTTCTGTTCAAGGATTTCCTCTCTTCTTATCACTTCATATTGTTTCGATTTCAAGTGCCACATTTCAACTGCAACAAGTCATGAAAGGCAGCAGTTAAACGCTCTAGTTATGTGATTATTTGCTAAAAATTTGCAAAGATCAAAGATAATGCATTTCCTTAATATCATCTTCAAAATGTGATAAAAAGAATATTTCTGTTTTATAGATGATAAACTTCACTACAATTGTGGAATGTTTTTGAATGTGTAAAAAAAATATGCACCAATGTGATTCGCATTTTCAGTTGTGTCAACTTCACCAAAAAATACTAAAAGAAACTCAGGATCCCTCACATGAGAAGAAAAGCCATCACTTTTTTAATTTGTTGACTACATGTTCAATAAGAACAGGTCGAGAAAAGAGAAAGAGTTTAACATTAAGCATCAAATAAGGATTTGCTAACCTGTTTTGAAGATATTAAAATTATATTGTGCTTTTTCCTTTTATTTACTGTATGTTGCAGATAGGCGGAGGTCAAAACTTTCATGAATATATACTCACCGTTATAGAGCAGCTCATTAGAGAGTCTCGGGAAGCTCGTCTGAAGCCATTTAATGAATACAGGAAGAAATTTGAACTAAAGCCTTACACAGCATTTAATGAACTGACTGGTAAGTAGAGAAAAACTTAACTGTACATTTGTTTTTGATGAGTGAAGGTATCAGTTTTGTCTTATGTGCCCTTGGCTAAAAATAATGAATTAAAAACATTGAAATGATGGGGGACACAAAAATATGTGCACTATTTACTACTTACTTTTTATTTCCAGACAACGTGGAAATGGCCAAAAGTTTAGAGGAACTCTACGGCGACATAGATGCCTTAGAGTTTTACCCTGGCTTAATGCTGGAGAAAACACACTTTGACAGCATATTTGGAGAGAGTATTGTGGAGATGGGTGCTCCATTCTCTCTCAAAGGCCTGTTGGGAAACCCCATCTGCTCCCCGGAGTACTGGAAACCCAGCACCTTTGGGGGAGAGACAGGCTTCAATATCGTCCAAACAGCCACTTTGAGGAAACTGGTGTGTGACAACACCAAGTGGTGTCCATACGTGGCCTTCCATGTGCCGCAAAGCGAGGAAGAAGCAACACCAAAGACTGAACTTTAACAAATATTCGCTTGATGATGCAGGAGAAAAATAAATAAATATTGTAAATCTGTTTAACATCATATGGAAGATTTTGGAAAATAATAAATTACAAGGGGCTCATGGTGCTATTTGTCTGCCTATTTTCTTTTCTAAATACTGACTTTGTAAGAGGTTATCAAAATTATAATGTGGTTTAAATTTTATTTATGCTCACATTTGTACTGCTCACAATTTTTTTTAAATGAAACACATCCTTAAGAATTGTTGAAAAGTTTATTAAGACAGCCCATCTTACCCCCACTCATTTAAAATAACAGTCGGATACCTTGATACTGTATCAGAAAATTGTTATGCCAGTAACAAAGTTAAATGTCACATTTTCTATCCTTGGCTGTTGACTGAAAATGTCATAAAATATACTCATGTATAAATTACTTGAGCATTATTAACCAACAATAATATTCTATGAATCTAATATTTCCCACAAACAACATTTAGACAAACAAGAAATATTCATATTCTAGATTAATAAACATTTTCTGTTTTAGCAGTATAACAATAATCGGGAAAAAATTATAGGCTAAAAATAAGTAATAAGACTCTTATTTCTAAATGCTTAATATGTAAAAATGTGTACCATAGTTTCTCTTTTGATATTTCTTTCTTCAGTAAATTAGAAAAATGAGCTGACAGCCTTCTTGCCACAGTTGCTACTACTAAATGAAAGTAGTACATGAAAAATCTAAAGAAAATGCAGTTAACCTGACTTGGAAAGCAAGTAGAAAGAGCAGCAATGACTGTGTTGTGGTTTCAGTTATCCAACAACAGTTACTTAAATTGTGAGTGACTCTCCTGACGTTTAACTAAAGGGGGACTAAAGAGAGGTGGAGCCAGGGAAGTGGAATTTGACACTGAATCTGTTTGGGTGCTGGCACCTGCTGCCATCGTAACAGTGGCCGCTGGGTAAAAATGGACATCCACTGCAACCGTGGTAGGACCCATTGAGACGTGGTGGGAAAGAAGAAGAGGAGGGTTGCCATGGGAGATGCTGAGGCTGTGGTGGATCGGTACTGTACATGCTTCAGGAACTTGCAGGGTTAGTGAGGAATGAAGGCCCTCCTCAAGCCTGGATGGTGGAGAAGGGGAAGGAGAGCAGGTAGATATGGATGATGGAGGAGGTAAAGCATCCTGGCATGGACTGCAGGTATCTCCTCTCTGACTGGTCCAGTCCTCAGAACACTGGAGCTGGACACTAGGCTGGGACAAACTGCAGTCCTCCAGAGAAGGATCAACCTTAAAAAGTAAGGAATGCCCTCAGCTTCTGGCAAGTTTATATAACAAATAGTAACATAGCTAAAAAACCTCCAAAAAAAAAACACCTTGATGTACCATACACTTTCTCATGTGTCTGTGAGTCTCTGTGTTATCAAACCTTTGTGTCAAGGATGGGCTCAGGGTATGTTTCTACAGTCACTGAGTGGTTGTCAGGAGCAAGTCCTGGGTCCCCCTGAAGATCCATAGATGTGGGCTCCATCTGCACCGTGACTAGACTTGGTCCTGGAGGTCGGGCTGATGTATTAGGGCATTGCTCGATCACAGCCAGACAGTCATCGTCTTCAAAAGCTCTGTGCAAGTCAAACAAAACTTTTACTGGAGTAAAAACAAAAGAGAAACTGATCGTTATTTTAAGTTTTGTACTGTTTTCACCTGTTTTCATATGTTCGTCCTGCAGCTCGTCTTTCAGTATGTCGTACAGGGACACCTAGATTCCTCTGAGCTGTCAACAATATTGACATCATTTTTAAAGGAAGACTCTGGGATGTTTTATTCTCTTTCTGCATGTAAACATTTAATTTAACGATGAAAACAATTTAAAAAAAATTTTGGGGAAAAATAATGCATTTAAAATTAAGAAAGATTATCAATAACAAATTTGATGATTGTATTGTGTGTTTGTTTAAAAATCCGCTTTTGTCACACAAAGAGTGAAACCAATGCTCAAAAACTGACTAACTGAATTAAATGACCTGAAGGGGCTGACATCTCAGGGAAGTCACATTAACTTATTCTCACCCATTTCTCCCCATCTTCACTTGGCTCGTTCAAAATGTCTCACTCAAATGATTAAAGTTTGAGCACATCGTGACCAAAAAAGAAAAAACGGGGAGTCTAATGCAAGCTTTTGCATACTCTCTGCACACATCAGCTTTTTCTTTCCTACTCAACACACTCAGACTTTGACAACAAAAGACTCATATTTAACATATTAAAGCCCAAGTCTTTGATATGTTAATTACACCAAGTTTCCCTTGAATACACAACCTATACCGAGCCTAGAAATTTCGGTATAGCGCCTCACTCACTAAATAAACCATTTTAAATGTCTGTTCTTTGGGGCGTATGCGTATAATGACCCTCAGTATGTGCGCTCTAACAATTGATGTAGCCGACGATCTCCGACCTGCTCGGTTTGGAGGCACAGGCTGGTTTTTCTGGACCACCGAATAGAAGAAAACAGTGATGAAGATGAAGGCTAAAGACACCCCCACTCCCACCACAATGGGAATGTCGTGTTTCTCCATCACTGGGAGCCAGGATGGAGACTGCTGTGTTACTCTGGAGTTTGGAGCACAAATGAAAATGAGATCCTGTTTTTGCCTGCATCACTGCGCTGTTGAACTTTATTTTACCGACCTTGGATCACTGCTGGTCATCGGTGATTGTGATGTGTTGCTCTTGCGCCAGTCTTTGTCGTTGGCTGGCTTGACTGAACCATCTTGCTGACTTATATTAAACTGGCCATCATGATTGAGAGTAGAATTTTTGGAGGACCAATTGGAAGTGCTGATTGGTGTGACAGGTGACTGTGTGTCAAGACTGCTGTTTTGGAGATGAGCTGTTACTTTGTATGGTAATCCCTCTTGTGTTTGGGAAGGCTGTGCTGGTGATGGGTGAGTTTTCAGTTTAGGGAGGGTAAATGTTGTCAGATATTCTTCAGGCTGCATGGGTGATTGCTCACTGTGAATAGCGGATTGTTGAGTCTCTGTGGCTAAAGGAAGGTGTGTGTATGGGAGATAATTTTGTAATTTTGTTGGGTCCTTGTAGAATTTTGGAAAAACTCTTTGAGTAGACAATTGCTGGGGCTCAGACTTTTCAGAGAGGGAAGACAAGGAGTGCCACTGTGTTCCCCACTTGTGTTCCCCCATCGTTTGAGAAATCTGGGTTGGTGTTGGCTTATGGAGGGGCTGGTAAAGCTCACGTTTTGTGAGCAGCGGCTGAGACTCAGTCTGGTATCTTTCAGACACTGGGATAGACTTGGTGACTGAATGTGATTTATACCTAATAATTTCTGCTTTAAAACTCTGTGTGGGTCCTACTGTAAATAGTTCTGACTTGAGGAAAGCAAAGCCTCTATGAACTGGGAGCTTTGACTCTGGTTGAGACAGAAGCATCTCAGGCAAAGAGTCTGCAATTTTTCCAGCAGAAAATGTCCAATACATATCAGATTCCTCAGTGAAAGATTCTTCTTGAGACTTTGAAAGTGTTGATCGGAATGATAAATGAGGCTGTTTTTCACTCTGCATGTACTGAACAGTTGTATCCAGCATCTGACTGGAGAATGCTAACTTAAGTTTTGGATGTGGGGGAGGTGGTAACATAGGAGGCTGCAACTGAGTGACTAATGGCTGGGTGGGATTTGGCTTGGGCTGATTAAGGCTGTCTTGTAAAAAACGGCCAAATGACCCCAGTGGCATCCTTCTCCCATACTCGGCTCCCTTTGGTAATTTAGAATATGTGGTAACTTTGTTTGTTGTTGCATCACAGAGTTGTGAAGAACCTGCAATAAGAGAAACAAAGAACAAAATACTAAGGTTTTCTCTGGTATTCATATACGTAGTTTCACTCACAGTAGAAACTCTGATTGTGCTTCATAGATGCATCATCTTACAAATGCCTCTTTGAAAAAAAATTTATTTCAGAAGAATAAATAAAAACTGAATAAAAATAAAATGACTGTGCACAGCTGCTCATCGTCAGACATACTGCACATTCAAATATGCCTAGTTAAATACTGATTCATGATTTAAGCAATTACCTTAAGTCCAAATGTGTCATTACTGATGCAGGCACTTACACATGTTATGCAGTGTGTCAGGTGGAAATGTTGTCTTAAGGTCTTCTTCAGCATCAAAATCCCTGGACTGAGAAACTGGGAGTTCTTCAGTAGTAATGGTGCTCTAAAATAAAGGAGGAGACTCTTACTTTCAAGATAAGCACACATTTTGGGATGATCATAAGCAACAAAATAAGAAATAAGCAGGCAAAAGGCCACCAGTGAGAACATAGTTGTGTCCAGTTCATATGGAACTCGAATTGTATGATAGAGACAAACGTGGAAACTGACTACACGGGGCCTGCACAGTGGTTTAAAAATGAAACAAGGGCACCACGCTGGTCAGAGAAGGGATTTCAATAGTATCATTACTCACAGTAGACAAAACAGGTGTTGTCTGCTCGTCTCTATCACCTGGAGGGTGTTCAGCTTAAGATAAAGGATGGCATGAAAGACGATCAGCAAAAAAAAAAAAAAAAGACTGTAAACCTACCATCAATCTGCTAGTTACATTTTACAATTCTATAAAGAAAAGTTGACACACCTGTGACGGTGAGGATGGAACGTCTCTGATGTCTCCCTGCTCTGTTCTCAGCAGTACAATAATATTCCCCTGCATCAGACTGCTGTGCACTGTAAATATGTAGAGCTCCATCTGGTGCACATTAAAAAAATAATCAATCCTGATTCCTAACAAAATAATAAATGCTAAATATCTCCAACCACACTTGGGACTAACCAGCAACGTGTCTATCTCCAGCTGAACTAATGGGGCCCTCTGCTCTACCCCTGGTCCATATGTATGTAATGGGCTCAATTCCCACAGCTTGACAGGGCAGGATCACCAAAGCTCCGATCAGGCTGCTCACCCGATTTAAGAAGGTTACTATGATGGGACTAACTGATAGGATGGAGGGAGAGGGGTCATGTGATTCATTGTAGAAAAGTAACAAATTAATTTTTACTGGCCAGTATTGTGAGCCTAAACAGTTTTGGGCATTTTTTTTCTAGAAAGGACATTATTCCTCTTCATCAGAATTAAATTCGATAAAACTTACCAGCAATTGTAAGCGCTGCTGCATCATGGCTTTGTCCAAGTGCGTTGGAGGAAATGCACTCATACATGCCCTCATCATAGATCCTGGCTGATTCAATGTAGAGCGTGATGTTCCTCAGTCTGCCATTAGATGAAGACATACATACATACATATACATTCATTATTTACTCTCTTATTTCTTCTTATTGAAACAGCACATTAACTAACCCCAGAACAATCCTGCCTCCTGTTTGTTTGGAGCGGCCTTTCTTCAGCCAGCTTATAGTGGGCAGAGGGTGACCTGATGCCTTACATTCGAGCTTTACTCGAGCTCCTGGGGGCACCGTGAGAACTTTGGGCCATACTTTGACTAATGGCGGAGCTGCCAGGAAGAAGAAATAATAATTATTGTTGATTTAGGATTAGGCTGCACAGAATAGTAGATCCTACCTTGGACGGTTAGTGTCGCTCGTTGAGAGGTGAGAAATCTTTGAAGGTGTGGGTTCGAAGCTCTGCAGAAGTAGCTCCCACTGTCATGTTCCTGGATCCTGCAGAAAATAGAACGAGGACACACACACACACACACACACACACACACACACACACACTTGAAAACACGTATGTATTTACTCATTTTATCTGGAAATTTTTTTTAATGATTTACCGAAGATGTGGCCAATTACAATTATATTTCTCGTTAAAGGACACACACACACACCTTTGGAAAAAGAGATCTCCACTGGGAAGTACAGTCACATGATCTGTGGGAATGAAAAGCTGGTTGTTTTTGAACCACGACACCTGAGCTGTTGGTCTGCTGTATGGTGGCTTGCAAGTGACTGTAACATTTTCTCCTTGAGTCACCGTCATGTTTGCAGGATGCTGGACAAAGCTCCAGTCCATGTCTGGAAACACACATGCATATCTTATCTGTCCATTCACGTGCATTACATGTGAACTGTTGAGAAGAGGGGTCATCACTATTACACTGATCATTGCTGACATTTTTAGAAACCTGCCCACATAGTTTTTGATTGGTGATATATATGATCTATTACCAGCTGAAAGAAGAAAGGCTGGATGAGACTTGACTGACTCTTTCTGGTTGAATGCTTCGCAGTAATACCAGCCTTCATCCTCTTTGGTGACATTCCTGAAAACATAGCCACAAACACAGCGTATGCGGTATGAGAGTGACCAGGTACGTGCTTACACAAACTGATAAGCGTATGTTTATCGTTACAATTTTAAATAAAAGAAAGAAAAAAACAGGTGCCAGACGTGATTGTGAGCAGCTGTCCATTGTTGTGAAGGCTGAACGAGGCTGAACTGTTGGTCATTAGGCAGCCGTCTTTGAACCAGTGCACCATGGGAACAGGGAAGCCGCTGACAGTGCAGTGCATGGAGACCTCAGTTGCTAGAGCAACAGTGATGTTGTCTGGACCACGGATGATGTGTAGTCTTTTTGGGACTCCTGTGTGGCAGGACATTGAACAATTTTATCCACAAAGAAATTTTTAGACATATCATTTTAATCCAAGTCTTTAAAAAAATTGCTTTACATTTTGTTAATTCTTTGTTGTTCACATTCATAAATCATAAACATTAATCTGAAAACTAAATACAACTTTTTTTTTTGAGGTGTTAAGAGTGCAATTGAGAAATTTTTTTCAAAAGAAATGAAAATTCAGGAACCAAAAGAATAACAAAACATAACTCACCTATAACATTTAGTTTGGCTGGTCTGCTCCTCTTGCTGATGTTCAGTAAAGGGTTATGTGTGACACACACATAAATCCCATCATCCTCTGGTGTTACATTGAACAAGTAAAGAGTGCCTGAGGTCTTCTCCTGGTGACCCCCTCCATACACACCCTGGGAATAAAGACGTTCGGCATTTATTTTTCTGATGAAGAAAGTTGCATTTGGAAATGAAAATTAAACCACTTATCAAGATAACTAGTTAGCTTTATGCATGCTTTCCTACAAGAAGCACTGTTAAATACATTCCTTTTGAGGTTTGTTCTGCAGGCATGTACACACGTACCTTGACCTGTCTTCCTCTTTGGACCAGTGTCCCATCTTTGAGCCAGGTGATGTGTGCAGGAGGTGAACTTTCTCCTGACACACACTGGAAGAAAACTCCCTTTCCCTCTCTGACTGTTTGATCCTGGGGACTATAGAAAACATTTTCCAAACCTGGAACATAAAGATTAAAATTGCTACACAATCCAGCACACGTTTTCTCCTGGAATTGTACTTACTTTACCGCATTGAGAAAATTTTTCGGTTCATATTGAATTACATTTTAGAAAGGCATGTAGAGTCTACCCATTCTCAAATCTGAAGGATGATGATGATGATGATGATAGTATACAAACTGACCCAGCTGAGATGACAGTGCCAAGCTGGAGAGGATGATCAAGCATAGGTATGAAGTCATCTCTGGGAGACTCAGACACACCTCCTACTGCAGAGCTCTCTCGGAGGCATAAGGACACTTATGTACAAATTAATCCATGGTGACAGCTGGTACTCCACAAAAACAAGATGAAAATATTTGGGATATAGTAAGTGATTAGGTTTGAAGCAAATACTGCATTTTCATTACAATGGAAGTCTTCTTTTGTTCACTTTTAATTTGATTCTACAGTAAATCTATTCAAAAGATGCAGACCTGTGTGACATCTCTCTCTCTCTCTCTCTCTCTCTCTCTCTCTCTCTCTCTCTCTCTCTCTCTCTCTCTCTCTCTCTCTTAATGCACTTCCCTCCCTTTTTCCCTTTGCTTCATCCCTATTTTTGTTGTGAGTCCAGAGCAGTGGAACATGCTCAGCTTTGTCCTCTTTAGTCCATTGAATGGGCGCAGCCACTTTACAGAGCTTGCACTGTGGCCTTCCAATCAATGAAAGTGACATGAAAAGAAGCTGCGGAGCTTTGTACTGTGAAGATCAGTTATTGGTCCTCTGCAAGGAAAGCTACCTGTCTGATCATGTAGGCTTTCATGATTCTCAATATGGCTGTAAAATAATCCTTTATTGTCTGAAGATACCCATAAATGTGTCCCATGCTGCTGACATCATTTAACCAAATATTAGGTAGTGTTGCTAAGTTTTGGTATGAAAATTCACTTTGCTAGACTGAGAGAAATCTGTTAGCTTTTTCAAAATCTTAATTTTGTGCAGAGCATTTTTGACTTATCACTCAATATCTAAGGAATAATTTAATGAGGTGTAACAGCAGCAATCTGCCATAATTGGTGGAATCTGTCATTTCTGATGCTTTAAGCTGACCAGATCTAATATCGTCTGTAGTAGTGTTTCAGTATTCACTGGTCAAGTGTGTAGCTGGTTGTACTCATAAAGTAAGAGCCTGTGGGTGTGTATTTGTTTGACTCATACAGCTTCCAATGATGATTTACACCATTTAGCATGTCATTATGATGTTTGCAGCCCACACATTGATTTGGATGTACCTCATTGTCTGCTAAAACAATGGATGAAATTATTAGTTACCTTAATATTTTATTATTTAAATTTTAGGATAAATTATAACTTGATACAACTATACTACCATTCCTACTATATAGCAATAATAATAATGACTAAAATTTGCAGTTGAACATAACTGAAAAAACAGTCAACAATCAACATAAATCAAATTGTTATTGTTGTAATATAATTAAATTACAACTTTTCAATAAAAAGACTTACTCAGTCTGTGTGTCCATGGTTGGATTTCCTCTATTTATGTCTACTGTCAGGCCAGTCGTCTTCTCTGGATGTGCAGAAACCCTCCAGATGCATTTTACTGTGCAGGCGACAGTGACAACCCAAGCTGCTGCAGCTTTGATGCTTAACACCCAGTTTCCTCTCTCTCTTTCTCTCTCTCTCTCTCTCTCTCTCTCTCTCACTCTCTCTCTCTCTCTCTCTCTCTC
>BJFM01002042.1:0-11965 GCA_016586285.1 Arothron firmamentum | reverse complement strand
CACACACACACACACACACACACACACACACACACACACACACATACACGCACATGGTATTCTCATTTTAAAAAAAATGTTATAATGAAGCACAATATCCTTTATTAAATTACATTAACCCAATTTTACCTTTTACCCTCAAACAGTCATTTAATATAGTTGTGAAGACCAGCCAAAATGTCCTGAGCTAAATATAAGTTCTGGTCCTCTCTCTGTAGCATGAACAATAACACACATACACACATGCACATGCAAACACACTGCGACAATGATTTATAGCAACAAAATACTGGCATGAGTAACAGTGAAGATTTGTGGCCTAATTGTCACAATTTTCATTATACACTACTGCTGCTGTATTCTGCATGTTATACAGTATATTACCAGGATCACTGCATTGTTACTGCTGTGCCTTTGCTGTCTCTGGGTGGCTCGATTGACGCTTCTTCTACTGTGTTTTATAACCCTGAATTTTCTTAAACTGTCAAGTGTGTTATTAAATGCCTCTATTATGTGATATTTACATTTTAATTTATTACCATTTATAGCACTTATTAATTTAAATATTGAGTAGTATTACTGAAAGCTGTTCAAACCATTTCTGACTGTGACACCACAAACTCAATCACAAAATACCAATAAAGGGCCTTAGTGAAGAAACTCTGTGGCCTACATCCAGTTTGTGAATGTAGGTTAATGGAATGGAATAATGAATTCAGTCAATATTTAGAGCATTTGTCTTTAAGTGCTTAGGAATGTTGGGTGCCAATATAATGTCCTTGATCTAGCTTGGTAATTATTTGTTGACTTTAAGTATGCAAAAAAAAAAAAAAAAAAAAAAAAACTCCACCCAACTTCATAGGGAAAACAAGATTGTTCATACGTGTGATTCTCCAATTTCTATAAACCAGTGACCATTGGCATTAAAATTGTTGTGTGTTTGACCACCATGTGACATTTTTTGTGTTAAAAGTTTTAGTTAAAAATGTAGTCGTGATAATGATGTAGCTTCTCTCTTACTTTATCACTTTCCCTGTGCTGATAACGCAGACTTGCTGTGGTCTCAGTGGGGCCAGATGAAGTGCTTGCAAATGTAAATTGACCCACCCATTCAGCATAATCAAATGGAAATTGAAGTACAACTGCACCATTTTATAATTTATGCAGGAAGGGTCATTTTAATTAAATAGACAAAGGCTGATGTAGCAGAATAAATGTAAAATTGTTGGGTTCAGAACATAAGACATACAGCTTTATCAAAGCCTAAGAAGAATTTTCCCAAAATAAAAAAAACAGCAGAGGTGAATGTAACAGTTAGGTATTGTGGACCATAAGCTAGAGGCATTCATGAACTTCAAATATCACTTTTCAAATTTAAATGTCAAAATAAACTACAGTTTGCAATATAATCACAACATGCCCTATTACAAAAAACAGTCAAGTCAACATTAAATGCAAATGCAGGATAACAGTTATACTTTTAACACTTGACTAGCTCTGCACTCATGGGAATTTAATAACACAAAGATGAATTTGGCTTTTTTAGGGTTTTTACCAGTCAAGACATCAACAGAATCGTGGAGAGGAACAGTGACACGAGCAGGAAGCAGGGAGTCCAGACAATTGTTTGGGCAGCTCCGTGGAGTTCAGAGTTTAAACAGAGGGCCTGCTTCAACATTTGGTGAGTCTCTGGACTGAGACCTGGAAATCATAAGACATGGACTCAGGGTGTACTGAAATATCTATTCCATCATGTCGAGAATCGGAAGATCTTACCATGTTGGGTCCATTCCTTCCAGGCATGCAGAAATTCCATGTCATGCTCCCCACCAGAAACTGTTTAATATGAAATATTTTAATAAATTGTAATCTGTCATTTGTAGCCAACTACTAAAATCAATCTGCAGTCACCTTTCGAGTGTTCTGTCAGCAGATGTTTTAAATCTCTCAAGGCATGGGTGAGGTTCTCCAGCTGGTGTTGCAGGTGGATGTTTTCTTCCTCTAGATTGTGGATTGTGTCTTGAAGCTCATAACCTGAGCTGTAATGTAAAACCAAAACTAGCACCCAAAAAATGGCGGTGAATTGCCATCCAGAAAACATTGCGGTGAAAATGTAGGGTCCTGTTAAATGTTTATGTTGCAGCAAAATGGTGATGGAAGTGGCAAAGTGTTTTAAACCATGAGACATTTCTGAGCTAAAATAGATTAATTGGTAGCTAAATGCTCTTTGCCCGAAGACCACTCTAAAGGATCAATTGTTCTCTTTTGCATTTAAAGCCAAATTGCATCAAAAGTTGTGTCTGTCCTGCTGTGACCTATCACTCTAAAAACTGAGAAGTCAAAAGCATGGACAAAGGCATTTTATGATAACTGTGCAGATAAAATAATAATAAAAATATAACTAAGCAAGATTTACATTTAATGCTGAAAGATACAGGACAATTTGAATCGAGAAAATAAAAGTGACATTGATAAATAAATAATTGTTCTTATCAATAAAACCATTATCATAGTCACATTATTATTATTATTATTATTATTATTATTATTATTATTATTATTATTATTATTATTATTATTATTATTATTATTATTATTATTATTATTATTATTATTACTACTATTAGTAGTAGTAGTAGTAGTTTTTGCGGCGGAAGTGTTTGTGTGTTCTTTTTTCATCATCCGGGTAGATTTCCGGTCTGCAGGCATCTAACATGGCGACCCACATGTCGAGGTGTAGACCCTGGAGTCGTGTACAAAGGTAGTGCATAATTCAAACAAACACTCTTTTTATGATCGTTGCTAATCTCAGACATGCAACACTGACAGCAGCCTATGTATTCCATGTCGAGCATTGCACGGACAGCAACGTTTCTCAAATTTAGGCCCTTGTCACTAAGTTAGCGCAATGCTAACAGGTATCTGTCAAACAAACTAGTAATGTTTCATTCTCAGTGTGGCTTGGTTCTGGTTAAAACGGGGTGGTTCAGAGGTTTGCGTTTGATAAACTTTTTGTGGTCATTGCAGTATTTTACGATACCGTACGAGCTAACTATATTTTTCGTTTGTTAAATTGTCAGTGTATCTACTTAAATAACAAGCCATTCTGTTAACTTTAATATATTTGAGACTGAAATTTACAATTGTGGGGTATAAGGGTTTGTAGGGTGCACCTTCTTTTCACTTCTTCCTGCACTAAACTTTGAGACTATAATTCCTTTGACACTGAGTCAATATAATCTCTGTTTTGTTATTGTTATGTGTGAAGGTTCGGCATTGCAGCTTACAGGAAATATAGCAGTGGTGGTGGTGGATACCCAAATATCTCCCTCTCAACACCATTGCAAGGGTTGCCCAGACCTGTGTTTGCCTCTGTGGATGGTCAGGAAAAATATGAGACCAAGATCACCACTCTAGAAAATGGCCTCAGAGTCGCCTCCCAAAACAAATTTGGGCAATTCTGCACAGTTGGAAGTAAGATACAATAGTAAAATGCTAATAGTACTGGTCTAGTAGCAGTATTGTTTTTGGCTTAGGTAAAATATGTGCTCTTGTATTTCCTTTAGTTTTAGTAAATTCTGGATCTAGACATGAAACAAAATACCCCAGTGGAATAGCACACTTCTTAGAGAAACTGGCCTTTTCTGTAAGTATACAAGTTTAAAGAACACCCAGTATTCAATTTATAAGTATTCAATTCTTTTGTATTATTGAAAAACTAATCCTTTTACCAGTCCACCGCTCAGTATGGAAGTAAAGATGAAATCCTTCTAACCCTGGAAAAACATGGCGGAATCTGTGACTGCCAAACTTCCAGGTGTGTAATCTAGGATTTTCCTGTTAAAGGACATATCAAAATCTATTTGTTGTTGTTTGGTACATCTTTTTTTTTTTTTTTTTTTAAATCAATATGCCTGCAGAGATACAACGATGTATGCAGTGTCTGCTGAAGTGAAGGGTCTGGACACAGTAGTCAGTCTTCTCTCTGATGCTGTTTTACAGCCACGCCTTCTTGGTAGGTCATCTTCTTTATTATTTGGTAAAAATCCATGGAAATGGCTCAGAAAATGGTCTTGTTTACATGTTGGTTTTTTTATGTGCAGATGAAGAGATTGAGATGACCAGAATGGCGGTGCGCTTTGAGTTAGAAGATTTAAACATGAGACCAGACCCTGAGCCCTTACTCACTGAGATGATCCATGCAGTAAGTCTTATTATTTGTTCCTACAGCAATCTCCTCTTGTGAAATTAATTGAAGCATCAATACATTTTTTAAAATGTAAAATAGGTGTCAAATTATTTTCTATTATTTTCTATTTTTTTTGCCAGCTAGACACAATAAGTAAACTATAGTCTTGACCTTTACCTTTAAAACATTAACCAAGTTCTTAATCTTTTCATTAAGAAAGATTAGTCAGCTTAAAGGAAAGACAGGGAAATAATCATATTTGCTTTAAAATACGCTTTGATTTTCTGTTTATTTATTGGTGTTGATATTGTTTGTTTTGACAAGAAAACCACCCTAACCCTGGTTCTGCTCTAGTCTGCCTTCGTGGTGCAATTAGTAATTCTGTATATCCTGGTTGATTTTAGGCTGCATACCGAGGCAACACTGTTGGACTGCCACGCTTTTGTCCTGTAAATAACGTGGACAAGATTGACAAAGGAGTTCTTCACAGCTACCTGCTGAACTATTACTGTCCTGAGAGGATGGTGCTGGCTGGAGTGGGCATTGAGCACGAGCAGCTCGTTGAATGTGCCAGGAAGTACCTGCTGAATGTCAAACCTGTATGGGGAACGAGTTCAGGAGCCAATGTAGACCGCTCTATTGCACAGTACACTGGTGGCATCATCAAGGTGATTTGTTGATATTTTTTACTCTTCTGGTGATATGAAGTTTTTGGTATATGAGAACATTAACACTATCTTTCGGTAAAGAGGGTGAAATCATGTTTTGCTCTAAATAGATAGAGAAGGACATGTCAGATGTCAGCCTCGGTCCCACCCCAATCCCAGAGCTCACGCACATCATGATTGGCCTGGAGAGCTGCTCTTTTCTGGTGTGTGCTTATGATATCGCTCTGCTGTTAGCCTCTAAACAGCATCCTTTTGCGAGTGTGTACTTATATGTTTTTTGTTTTTTTAAAGGAGGAAGATTTCATCCCGTTTGCAGTGCTGAATATGATGATGGGCGGAGGTGGATCATTTTCTGCTGGTGGACCAGGGAAAGGCATGTTCACCCGCCTGTATCTTAATGTGCTCAACAGGTATTAAGTCTCCACATAACATTAGTTAAACCTCAGTCAATATTTTTTTTAAAAATACCAATATAATATTTTGTTTTTGCTGTATTCATTAGGCATCATTGGATGTACAATGCCACCTCCTATCATCACAGCTACGAGGACAGTGGTCTGCTGTGTATCCATGCCAGTGCAGACCCCAGACAGGTGGTTACACCTCATGATAACTGGGTTGACATTTCTTCTTTATTTGTCTAATGATCTGCTTACTTGACTTGGTTGACACCAATTTTTTTTTTTTTTTAAATCATCAACAGGTGCGAGACATGGTGGAGATAATAACCAGAGAGTTCATTCAGATGGCTGGCAGCATAGGAGAGGTAGTGGCAATGTTTCAGTGTCAAACAAGGCAACTCACATGAACTTCAGCTACTAATGTGTACATGGATTTTCATGATTGTTTTTCTGTTGATGTATTCACCAGACGGAGTTGGAGCGAGCCAAAACTCAGCTCAAGTCCATGTTGATGATGAACCTTGAGTCTCGGCCTGTGATTTTTGAAGATGTCGGCCGTCAGGTTCTCTCTACTGGACGGAGAAAGCTGCCTCACGAACTCTGTGATTTAATAAGTGAGTCCACAATTTAACAGTAGTTAGTAAAAAAAAATGTCCAGGTGACATCAGGCATATTGTGTGAAACATCTTTTCTGTTTCTTTGCCAACAATTTCCAGGTAATGTGACAGCCAGTGATATCAAGAGAGTAACCACCAAGATGCTGCGCAGTAAGCCTGCAGTGGCAGCATTAGGAGATCTGACAGAGCTGCCCTCTTATGAACACATCCAGGCTGCGCTGTCCAGCAAAGATGGACGTCTACCCCGCATGTATCGCCTCTTCCGATAGACCCCACCCCCTCATCCCAGTTGAGTCTGTCATCACTGTATATTCAAAGGACTGAAATATTAACTCTAGTGTTCCCTCTTGAACTGATGGTTCACTGTGGGAGGGGACTAATACCTGGGCTCTTGACTGAAGCAGGAGAATTTTAATATTTGAAAAGGAGTTTGACTTTTAAGGGAGACTAGTCACCAGACCCAAAAGTGTTATTTTCACATGAAACTTCAATACCAATGTTGTATATGAACAAATGGTTAAGTTGGTTATTTTTAAAGGACAGAAGAAGGGGGTTAAGCATAGAAAGCAATTTTATACTAATGTATTTCTTTGACTCTTTTCAGCACTTCACTTTCTGGACATGCACAAGAAATAATGTCTACTCTGTTGGATATGTGATGAAACTCAGAACTCTAGTTTGTTTCCCCAAGATTCTGGTTAAAATATAATCCAACTTTTGGTTTTATATGAGTCCTTGGAAATAAAAACAATAATTTAAAGTGATGAGTTACAAGAATAGTTTAGATTTGTGGAACTGGATAAGATTGAAGCCATTTAAAAATATGGCCAGGAATTTCACGATTTACGATTCCTTTTACACAATGATCAATGACCCCCTTATCTATTATACAAAGATCTAAGTTGCTTCTGTAACCAACAATGAAAATCTTATTAAATAAAGTCGTGCTCTTGCTCAAGAGAGTTTCTTTGGGCTTTAGTTGAAATAAAAAAAACAACAACAAAAAAAAACCTCAGCAATTCAAACACGTTTAAAACCTTTTATTACACAATGTTTGAATGTGGTAATGAAAAGAGGTCTTTAAAATAAAAAAGGACTCAGGCACTTTGTTAGTCAGTACAGTGCTTTTTGTGCTGAGATTGTGAGCTCATTAATGTTTTAAATATAATAATAAAATGTTACACAGCAGTGATCTCATTGGTAAGGCATTAGGATAAAACCTGCTTCAATCTCCCATAAGCCGTATTTCAGTTTAGAACAAAATTTAAGTAAAAAAAAAAAAAAAACAATTACCGTACATCAAAAATATACCACTAAAGCATTATTTCCGTAAGATGCCTGATGACAAGTTTTTAAGACATTTCAATAATAAAATAATAGATTCATCCACGATTTAGCAGGCCACTGAAGAGTACGGTAAGTCACACGGCGCCCCCTAGCGACGACATTATATTTAAATAAGTGGGTTAATAAATAAAATGCCAGAATGCTGCTGTCGTTCCATCTGATTTCATGGATGTTACTCTCTGGGGACTTCCAACAGGACTAACAAGAACACACCCAGACAGTTCCCAAAAATGCCACGGAGAAGACGCAACTCAGCCGGGTATAAATACTGACACTGGAGCAGCTACGACGACTCTGGTTTCCCTTTGGTCCCTTTAATCCTGCCAAGTTTTAATGTTCAGGTTTCTGGCACAGTTCTGTTATGGAGAGCACATTTTTCAGGGTTTAGGAGACGGTGCAGATGGTGCTGCTACTTTGGTTCTTCATGGCCTCCCTCATTTTTAGCTCTCTAGTGATCCTCCTCCTGATGCCCTCCAGATACAAGCCTCTGTCAAACTTCCCAGCACACAAGGGAATGCTAAACAAAAGACCACCAATGAGTTAAAGTTTAAACACAAAGCATTAAATGAATGCAGAAAAAAAAAACAAACTAAAACCGTGGGACTCACTCATCTCTGCCAGGCTTGATTTTGACCTGAAAAACTCCAATGACGGGCCGATGGTCTGATGTTTTAATGTTGGAGCAGCTAGTGTATTTGACCACTTTTATGTCCTCAGCATATCGGCTCTTGAACAATATTCTGTCCTGTGAATGTGAATCTGTCGGTTAACCTCTGACAAGTACGCACAGGCATGAATCACCTTTCGTAGCCGGAACATGTATGAAACAGATGTGGCTGGATTCCTGTGTCTTACTGTATATGAAGGAGTTCTCTGTTTCGAAGTGCTGTCATAGATATCGCAGCCAATGTCGAATTTGTAGGTGGGCAGGAAATGTATTGGTGCCTCCCGGAAGCCTTCAAAGATGGAACCTGGAGAGGAAAAAGACAGGGTGACAAGCAGTCCACTGAAACAAACTGAATATTTGCTAATATTTCTCTTCAGTGTATCTTAAAGCTTGTGAGCATACCATCTTTCATCACATTTGACAGTTGGTCATGTTCAAACAGGGGGCCCATATCATCCCCAACTATCTGACTTATGATGGCGTCCACATCAACACGGGCCTTACTCAGCCGAAAGTTAAAATCTCCAAACCAGAAAATTTGGTCAAATCTGGTGGTGACATCAGCTGCAATTATAAATTTAAAGTCAGTTTTTACACAAAATTAAAGTAATTTAAATATAACCAGTGCTGTTTAACATATGAACAATGTATTTTGCAAAAGCGATGAAGACTTTAGCTTAAGCGCTAATGTCATTTTTAAAATCCTTACAAGGCCTAGAGTGGAAAGGGTTGGCATCAGGAAGCCCCTTTGGGAGATTTAGTGCCTCAACAATCTTGTTGTAATCTAGTATTCTCTCATAGACTTTCGCATCTCCAGCTACAGAAAAAACAGAGTAACAATTAGAAAAACTTGTAAATGCTGCAGTAAAAGAGCGATAGCCGGTGCACGCCTTTCACTTACAGGTAAAGTGGGATGTGACAAACAGGAAGGATGTGCCGAAAAAGGTAAAGTCAATTCCCAAAGCACCTTTAGTCTTGATCTGAGAGATGATCCTAGTTGTGACCGTGGCATGCTCTGCTTCTGTGAAGAACAACAGGACAAAATGTTCAACGAGTTCAACAACAATGATAATACGACTCAAAACCCAAAGCTGACCTGAGCAGAACCATATGAAATCTCTTCGGACAAAAACCGTCAGATACAACACGCCATGCGATGCCCCATATAGAAGGATGTAATGAGGTCCCAGAGTCTCCTGAAGACGGATCTCCCACTCTCTCCTAAGCAAAAATACAGACTTCCACCTTACACCACCAATGGCTAGTAATAATGATTGGTATTAACATACAACAAAACAAAGTGCACCTGTCAGGACAGCCTTCCTGGACCCCAATAATGTAAAAATCTTGTGCAACTTCACAATCTGCTGGCAGGAGGAGATCATCCAAGTTGGTTGGAAGTTCCTAAAATGTAAAAGAAAGTCCCTTATGTTCCCATTATTGGATGGATTTGAGCAAGAAATAACATTCCTTCTAAATCATGGTCAGTGAGATGCTCAACAGTTTCGTGTTTCTGCTACCTTTTCTCCCTGCATGTTCCATGTGGCCACGTAGATGCCAACACTCCTGTCTGGGAAATAGCGGTCTAGTTCCTCAGCTCCAAGTAGGGCACCAGTTCCCAGCAGGCTGCCCTCCAGGAAACTCCTAGAAAATCCACAATGAAAAGGAAGTTTTGTACTTCTGTTGACATTGAGTCAGTTTAATTACCAATTTTTAAAATATACCTAGACCCTTGAGAGACTGATGTTAATTCTGTCAATAAGTGAACTAAGCAATAACCTCCTCTAATGCTCTTTTATACTCATTAACAAGCAACACCATTTTTAAACTGTCTTTATGATTTGTTAGCATTGTTTGTTAGCATGTAAAATGTCTCCTGTGGACAAACCTTTTGTTGTATTATGTGCTGTTATATTTTTCCATTATAGTTGCAGAGGGTGAAAATACACACATTCAGTTCTAACAATCCTGTACATGATGATGCTGAAAAAGCTCTGGTGGTGTTCTAACATGCAGCAGAAAACATGAGCCTGACCATTAATCTACACTGTGTACAAATCTTCCAACTGTACCTGTTCCTCACATCCTTGGGTTTGATGGGGCTGAGCACACTGTAGGTAGACTTCATAGAGCTGACAGAGGCACTATCCGATCTCATATTCCCCAAAAGCCGGCTGTCACTGAGGTTCCTGTGAAGTTTTTCCTTCTTATTGGCTAGCAGAGCATAATCTAAACAATCCCTGTCAATCCTATTAGCTGCCCTTAAATTGGCTGACGCGAAGCTCATCTCCAGGGCCGGTAGCGGCCCTGTGGCCTGCACTGGAGAGAGACGTATCTTGCTGGACTTCACACGGTGATCTTTGGGACTGCTCTGCTGGCTGTGTCGCCCACTTTCATAATCAGACAGGCTATTACCTAGAGCCCTGAAGACTGGGGGTCCTGTCATAAAAGCAGAGAGGGATCTGTCTTCAGTTTCCAGCTCATTCTTAATGGGGGCAACACCACTGACAAAATGTTCACCTGGAGTCAGAACTGTTTGGTCCTCCTTGAGTGAATCTGTAGAAGAGCCAGTTGGGTCACTTAGACTCTCCTGACTGTTTCTCAGCCTCCGAGTTCTCACAGTTGTATCCACTGAGCCTTTCTTGCTGGTCTTTGGCCACCTGGGTTGAGCGGGTGGTCGAGGCTGGTATGGGCTGAGGTCTCCCTCTGGTTTTCTAGCAGCAATTTTCAGGGCAACATTTGTGTTCTTGTAGGATGCAGTATCCTCTGAGGTCTTGAGTTGTCTGCTGGTATTAAGGGTTGAATCCCCTTTACAAGCTTGATAGAGAGGAATGGCCTCTCCATTGTCAGCCATCCTCTTTTCATGTCTGAGACTAGGTCTGGTCTGCAGGAAGGAGTCTCATTGCTCACTCTTTTGACCATATAACCTTAAGAGAAAAAATGACCATGCTGAATATTAGTATCATTAACAGTACTACATAAAAGTACCAGTATCACATATAGGCTCAGCATTTACAGCTTAGTGAATCTGTACGTGCCAGTAAATATGGACTTTGTTAAAGTAGGAAATCCATTATTGCTTTGTTTTTACCTCCCGATATAAGCACTTTTAATTTTTATGTGCTCCATGAATATTAATTACTTTTGCCAATGTCCGATTTGGCTCTATCCCTTTTAGGTATTGGAGAGATTTGGGTTTAAGATAAGACAGCTGCAGGACATTTACAATTCCATTATTCACATTATTTGATTTTGTGCTTAATCTCAGCCCTGGTAACATTGGCCTTTCACATTTAACATATTTCCTCCAGTAATACATACTTGACAGACCAAGACAACTGCATTACCAACTAGCGTGAGCTAGTTAGCCTTCGATGCTAATGCTATCATTTGCCATCTGATTCTTCGCTAGTTTCATAACTCGGCTTTTAACACGTTTAAACAGATGTGCATATATCAGCGAATATGAACCCAATGAGTGATATTACAAAGACAACTTACCTTTAATGGTGTTACCCACGGATACGGGTGAAATTTATTATGAGGGTAGTAACGCAGATGCTAGCTAGCTAGTTGATATTTATGGTTTTATATAGATAAATTTGTGCAAACGTGTTTGTGCTGTCGCATTAATGGCTTCGTTTTTATCATTTAGGAGCGCAGTTATCCATGCCGTGCTGTTGTTGCGATTCGGATGAACAAAAATTAAAGTAGCGCCATGACTTCCCTAGCAACGTTTGACAACACATTTTGTTACTAAGACAAGAGAGTCACGACAGAGGTAAAGGTGTCTCACAGCGCCTCAAGTGTTGAGAGGTGGAAGTTTATGCTATAAGTATAACAAGCTGTGGTAAAAGTAAATAAATTAAAAGTTAGTTAACTCGAAAAATTATGAACGGCTTTCAATGAAGTTTCAGGAGATGTTACTTTGACAAGGAGCAGATGATTAAATTGGTGATGTTTGAGATTTACCATCTCAACCCTGGAATGGTTTAAAGGATTCTTTATCATTGCAAGATAGGGCCAATCATTAAGCCTACTATTTCATGTATTTATATATACAGTATATATATATA
>BJFM01002039.1:173387-185325 GCA_016586285.1 Arothron firmamentum | reverse complement strand
TGTGTGTGTGTGTGTGTGTGTGTGTGTGTGTTTGTGTGTGTGTGTGTGTGTGTGTGTGTGTGTGGCAATACAAATGGGAGCTAAACTTGGAGGAACAGAAGAGCTGGAAGGAGGAGAACCTCTATTTCTGGAGGCGGTGATCTCGTGGCGTCCCTGAAGGGGTGGGCTGCTCTGGGCTCTCCTCCTCTGCCATAGATGAGCGATGGAAGGTGTCAGTCACAGAAGAAGAAAAAAAAACAGAGAGATTTATATTCTGGGGTTCTTGCCACTGCTATATTTTTAGAATGAATTAACAACCCCGGCTGGCACAGATGTTGAACAACTGCAGTCATGGATTCACCTCATATTTCACTTTGCCCTGAGAACAGTGCAGACCTGCTGCTGCAGAGCATCCTGGGAATAAATGTAGGCTAACGAAAAAAAGGAGCCAGCCTATTTTTTTTTCAGCACACAGGCCATTTTTTTCTGTTGCTGTGACAACAACAAGGACAAGAGGAGGTAACCTTGTATGTCGGTTAGCTTGTTGTCAGTAGCTTTCTCATGAAGTGCGTCAATCCTTCCAGCACTGATGCACACATTCATCTGGTTTACTTGTGGCCAGCTGATGTGAAATATTTGTGGTGTGACTGTTTAATGGTGAAACCACAAATGAATTATTACTCTGAGCCCACTGGAGCCACTCAAAGTGTTATGGCAGCCAATCCCGACTCTGGGGATGCAATAATTAGCCCCAAAAGTTATTGCTTCCTCCTACACTTCCCAACCCCAAGAGTTGGACCCAACGGTAAAAACAAAATTAAAATCATATTCAGGGTCAGTTCGTTTGAATTTTAATTGCCAACAATTGCACTAAATGCTGCAAAAAACTACTAGTCTACTGAATCATTTATTTCCTTTTTCAGTCAAAATCTATTTCAGACCAAAATTAAAAACAGATTAAAGGCGTGTACAAAATAAATAAATCAGTCCTAGAAAAGTAGGCAACGTACTGTATATTCATAAATGCATAGATATATTAATGAACATGAGGCCACATATGTTTGTCTCTCCATTATTATATTATGAATATTTTAAAATTTGTTGTTATGTTCCACTTCCAGATCAGACAGGTGAAATTTACACATACATGTGATTCAGAAACCAGTTAGAAGAAAAGCTTTAAAGGTGAGAAAGCTGTCAAACTCCAGTGGGCTGCACCACTCTTTCTCCAGCTTGAAGCAGAGACTATGTTTAGACTGACACCTTGTGGTCAAAAGTCGAATTTCACTTGTAAATCAACATTTTTAAATTGTTATTTTCTATTAATAAAGAAAAATGTCCCGCTGATGCAAGAACAGTCACCTTTTCGCATGGTTTTATTTTTTATTGCCAATATAAAATGAAAAACTACATTCATAAAGATCTACATTTATTACTATACAAAATTACCAGTTATGAAAAAACCGGTTTGTCTTATGTAAGAACGTCTAATTTAACACTGTCTAATTAACACTGTTAAATACGATTGTCAAATGAATCGTATTGATTTACAGAAGGAAAGGGGGGCGTTCCTGAGATTCGTCATGGCCATGTACAGGTATACGAAGACGCCATGACTGGGGGACGGCTTGTGTGTGGGAAATGTAGTTTCACGACAATTGTACGATAACCAATGAAAGTAAACATTTCCTAACTATGTAATGTAAACGACCCTGTTGCACTGTTATACACAACTATACAACGTAAAACTCCTTTTTTGTTGTATAGTTTTTTGCAGTTCCGAATGACTATTTAAACGTAAGTAAAGTCAGGCTATACTTAATAACTTCAATTCCCAGAAGTCCTTGAGAGAGCCCATTTATTTGTGGTATTTGTAGTCCACCACTGAGGTTCGTTTCCTGTACAGGTTAGGTGGTGGAATCTGGTCTGCGAAGACAAACACATGTGAAATTATTAATCAGGTAGGCTAAATACACAATCGTGTCAGTTCTTGACTCCAACGGCCAATCGCATTAACCGTGTCATGTGTAAATTCTTTCATGACGGAGAGTCGTGTTCTCTCCATTTGATGTAGAAGCTAACGTGTGCAAAACTGGTTCTTACATGGCGTTGCATTCCTTTTGTTCAGCTAGCTTATGTGAAGAAATACAGAAATGGATTTCTCAGAAATGCTCCTTATAAACACAAACACTCATTGAATGGACTAACTTGCGTTGGCTGTTCTGGTGTTTCCTATTTTAGACGGACTGCGGGTACGCGGGTCGAGATTCGAAACGCATTCATCCAGGTAGTCTGGGCAAAGTCAAGACATTTATCAACCTTATGCTCAGCTTTATAAACATTAATCATGTAGGCGTCACTAGCCCTTAGCATTAGCACTAGCATGAGGCTTGTCGCAGTTTTGTTGTTTACATCCGGTTACCCGTCGTTTTTCTCAGCTAATTTGCAACAGCGTTTGTTTGTGTTTAACTGCAGGTATCAGACCTACTTTGCAATTCTAGTCTAAACAAATGACCAGGATATTGCCCAGAAAATGACTGGTGACATTAACTGGATTCCTGTCTTTTACAGGCTTGTAAAAATTAATGGAAACATGTCAAAGAAACGGGGAAGGTATGATCAAAATATGACTGAATGCTTTTGACATTTGGTTCATAATGTGAGTGTATATGAGACGGCTGTTCTGTTCTGGATGGCAAGTAATGTGAAACAATCACATAAGAAAAACCTGTTTACTTTCACATACAACAAACATCATTGGTTGTTTGCATACATTAAATCATATTAAAGCCCACCTGATTTCTTTCAATATTTGTGTTAATTAGATCTTGTAATATTCTATTTTACATATATATATTTTGGAGCATTTTTTACGCCTACTATTTAAATTAAACTACAAATTAGCTGAACTAATTCTAATATTGAACTGTTTTCCCTGCCCATAGGAAGCGTAGCTTTGGAGAGCTGAGTGAGGGCTCAGGGTTTAGCTTGACCCCTGACCCCGACAACCTTTTGGGTCGGAGGATTCAGCACACCTGGAGGGAGAAAGGCAGTGTGACCACGTGGAAAGGCACCGTCCTGGAGCGGCTGACAGTAAACAGTTCCCTCTACATGGTCAAATATGACGGCTTTGATTGTGTGTACGGAATTGAGCTCTTCAAAGACAGCCGGGTTTCCAACCTGCAAGTGTTGTCCGAGAAAGTCGGTGAGTACGACAACAACCTGACGGATTGGCACATTTTCAGTTTTTAGCTGTATAATTTTCTTTCACCTCAAATAACTGAAGATTATCTAGCATGTTTTTACCAATCTGGGAGCTCAGAAACAGGATTTTTTTTTTTGATTGATTGAGTCCGTGGTTATCTATAGTCTGTTGACCAGGGTTTCTGTTATCTGTCAATGCCTTGAATGTTATTAACTATAATGTCAAGTCAGCAGCTCTTTATCTGCAGTGTGGTACCCTGTTGGTACTTGGGTGCGGGTGGGGAGCAATTGTTTACTTTACGATTTGTGTTGTTGTGTAATTACACTTTGCTTTTTTTCCTCATTGGGTTTACTCCTAACAAAATAAGCACGTTCCCTTGCCTCTTGCAAAACCATCATTCACTGTAAGTGGGTCAAGTAAAAATTTGGGGTTAGAGATCGATCCGACCCCCCGTCCCCCTCCTCAGAATGGAAATATTTGGGTGGTTAGTCAATAACGGCGCTGTGTTATTTCAGCCTCGCTCCTCAAAGCGTCTGTCTTTCTTTCACAGTGAACAATAAAATCAAAATACCTCCCGGGGCTGAAGAACTGGTGGGCCGAGCCGTAGAGCATCTATTCGAGAAGGAGGACGGTGAAAAAAACGAGTGGCGGGGTATGGTGCTGTCCCGTGCCCCCATCATGACCCACTGGTATTACATCACGTACGAGAAGGACCCGGTGCTGTACATGTATCAGCTGTGGGACGACTACAAGGACGGAGACCTCCGTGTCCTCCCTGAATCAGGTAAATATGCCCTAGCCAGCATAAAGTTACATCACCATGTTCTTATTTTGGCGTTATCTTTTGTTATCTCCAGAGAACAAACACCTGTTGCCAGCAGACAGGAAGCCAGGTGAGGAGCCAGAGAGTCTTGTGGGTAAACAGGTGGAGTACGTCACAGATAACGGCGTGAAGAGGACGGGCTTGGTCATCTACCAGGTCCCTGCTAAGCCCACTGTGTACTACATCAAATACGACGACGACGTCCACATCCATGTGTACGATCTGGTGAAGACCACCTAGTACTGACTGTCCCAGTTCACCCCGAGCCAGCAGCTCGCACCCGACCTGACCATTCGTGCGTCCGTTCAGATGTTAAACGGGTCTCACTTCCGGTGAGAGAGCGTGTGATGAAGTTCAGAGGCGTTTTTCTTTCATCTTTAGGCCTCCTTCGCAGGCCCGTGTCATTGTCACATGAACAGAAATGCTGCTTTTTGAGTTTTCATTTCAAATCTGAGGTGTCCCTGTTGGGCCGTCCTCGGTATCCATTAAACAGACCTGGGAGCAGTTGTATCATGCAGCGGATGAAGTGGAGCTTAATGTTTGCTCGGTTCAAACATTTGTTCGTATTGTGCAGCTTTCAGAATCCAAAACCATATTTTTTGTGAACAGATGAACCAATTCAGCATTATTACCTATGTATATCTCTATAAAATCTCTGTTTTAATCCTGTTTAATTTTTATATACCTCTTCTATTTATTTCATCTGGAATATTTAGCTGTGCTAATGGTAACATTTTGGCCAAATTCGTCCTCT
This sequence comes from Arothron firmamentum, assembly GCA_016586285.1. Taxonomy (NCBI): domain Eukaryota; kingdom Metazoa; phylum Chordata; class Actinopteri; order Tetraodontiformes; family Tetraodontidae; genus Arothron; species Arothron firmamentum. The sequence goes on along the minus strand of BJFM01002039.1, from coordinate 180,564 downwards.
GTGCTTAATGTGCGTTGGTGGGTCTTGTTTTGTTAAATATTGTGCTAATTTTACCATCAAAGTCACTCATAATTGGAATGAAAGCATTTAACGTAACAACAGTTTCATTCAAAACAACAAAAAAGTCTAATTTGCAAGTTTTCTACACTATAATGTACTGTAAAAAGACCGATGTTTCAACAGTATTTGTGCTCAGCAAAATTGAAATAATCTGATGTTGTTTGGTAGGTTAGATGGAAATCGCCATTTGTTGTGATCCCATCTGTGTTTTGTTCTGTAAATATAATCCGAGACATTTTTATGAACGTTAAACAAGACTCGTGTGGTAATTTTCCCCTTCGGTTGTGCTGCTGCATTGGTGTCGTCGTTGAATTGCAGATGTGTACAGGAAATTTTCAACTACATACACCAGATTTCAAATTTTAGTCCGTGAGATTAGTTCTGTCCCCAGCGTTAAAGCCTCATCTTATCAGTTGTAATATTTCCACTTCAAACCAACCCAGATTAGCATTTTAGCATAGTCTCATTTGGTAATTAGCTGTGCTTTAATTACAGCAGAAGTGTATCTTTGCAGATAAATCACCAGAACATTTTTAATCAGCTGGTTTCAGGTAGAAAGACAGGGTGATTGCTCTGATTATAATGAACTCTGAAGGCAACAGGAGTGCATGTTAATCAGGTTTGAAACCCACCAATGTGGACGACGAGCGTCCAGGTTTCTGGTGAGAAACACACCGGTGCTGCTGCATGACGTTGTTACATCAGATGAGAGCTTGACTTTCGGCATTAAATCAGTCAAATATCCACTGTTAGTTGAGTCGTTTCTGCGTAAATCTCTGCGAGAAACATGAAACTGCGAAATCTTTAAAATCTGGAAATGAAGCCATGTCAGCGACAAGTATTTCTCCCCCGGAGATCTTAATTATTTATCACCAACAATGTGGCGACAGAGCCGACCTTGCTTACATATCTATGAATTTAATCTGCCCTGGATTACAGCCTGTGTCTGACAACCAAGAAATGTCAGCCCTGCTTTGATGACTAGCAGACATGTTCTCTCCTCCTCCCTGACACACACACACACACACATAACCAGATGCTGGCTGCCACTCCGTCAGTCTCCCCCTCCCCCAGGGGGGGGCCGGGGTGCTGGTGATGGGTGCCAGTGCAGGCAGCAGGGAAACAGTTGGCATCCCATCGCGCCAGGCTAGACGCCCAGATAGTAACGACGAGGCGGGAGTACACGCGTTCCTCAAGGTCTGCGCTCCTCGCTATGTTGTCTGATACGATTTGTCACCTGTTGTGCACTTCCTCTCACAGAGCCGTCACCGCTCGCAGCCTGCGAGTACACGTTTATGACAAGCCTCTCTCACTCACTCTGGTCCTTTCTTTCCGTTCCGAACAGGTGATTGGTGAAGGACAAATGAAGGACCATATTGTGGCTGTGATGTGTGGGAGGTGTGAACGAGGGTGCACGTTTTACACGGTCGCTCCCTCGATGCCTCACCTTATAAAAGGATGAACCCAGTAAGACTGGATCCGGCCGGAGGGAACTGAAAGGTCAGTTCTGGTGTTTACCGCCAAATCGTGCCTTGAACTTTATCGAGCCACTTTCCTGCAGAGGAAAGTGAAGAAATTGTTTTTATGACTGAAAATGACAGCTTTTGCCGGCTGTGAGTGGTTTAGGAGCTCTGCAGGCAGACTAATTTATATGCTATTTTTATATTCCCTCAAGAATAAACGTATGCAAAGCTCGAGAACCCTCTGCTCCATCCCTTTATCTGAGCTGCATTTTTCCAGGACTGTTCTGAAAAGCCTTGAAACTTTGTCTGCGTTCTTATATTTCCCAATAAACAAACACACTTGACTCTTTTGTGTTGCCTAGCAACGGCAGCCAGTCCCTGTTTTTATATATATGAAAAAAGCCGCATGCTGCCAATCTGGAGACTCACAGGCAGAGCGGCGCGAACAAGGCCAGCCTTCTTAATTGAGATGTCGCAAAGTGGGAGCACGAGTGGAAGCATGATTGATTCCAGCAGAAATCTAGATGATTTGCCTTTTAGTTGGACTCACACACGATGGTTTCCACGTACGCTCTGATTTCAGTGTCTGAGCAGTTGTAGCTTTGCTCTAAACCAGTGACCTTAAATAAAATGGCTCCCATTTAAAAATGGTCGGTAATTTGGCTGATTTTTTCCAGTTATGTTGTCGTGCCTGTCAAAACTAAGGGGGCATAACAGAAAATATGGTGTGTCAGGCATTTGCTGCCTGTTTCCTGATGTCAGGCAGGTCTGTTTGCTGTTCATGTGTGTGGAATAAACCCTTTACTTTACAGTTGAAACACGCATATTTGGAGATTTGAGTCTTTTAGGATGCTCCTCCTCCTCTCCAATGTTCATTTCAGCGTCTGTGGCGCTGAAGGAGGAGGAATTACTGCGTTTGATGGTTTATATTTTGTCTGGAGGCATGTGAGGAAATGCAAAATCACACATAAAGTGGTCACATATTGGTTTTATTTAACAAATATTCCGGTTAAACATGGTGCACTCCAGAAAAATCCATCCACTGCGACAGCATTTTTGCCATGTTTTTTTGTAGTACTTTTCATTTTATGTGATTAACTTCTATTAATATCCCTCGACAAATCAAGCCGTTGATTGCGGTTTTGCGGATAATTCACGCTGCCGACATTATTATTAGTCACACTGATCCATGAAGGCGCAGATGAATCATGAGATTTTAAAGTGCATTTTGGGAGGCAGCTGCAGCTGGATAAACAGGAGGGGGGAAATAAGCGTCCAGACTGACGTGGATGCTGGTGCTGAGAGGCAGACTGGGACTTGTTGTTTGAACAGCGTCACAACAAAATCACTAGTCTTCCACCCAACACTCGGCCAGTGCCTCCTCTGCTTTCGGTCGGAGGCGCCACATCTGTTGCTTCAGTCTGCAGGAGAAAAGAGAAGGAGAGGAGAAACAACCTTGGAGCACCACAGGGGGGCTTTCAAATACTCGTTAGCATGGTTCTGCATCGTCATCGGTGCGGCTCTGCGGCTCATCCGGCCGCCGGTCACCGGCCTTGAGATGCGAGGAGAGGTTGCGAACTTTAGATCTGGGCGATGCAGACAGCCGTGTGCCGCAGTCAACTCTGTATTTCCCCTCAATCCATTTCTCTCTGAAGCCCGCTGACATTCCATCCTTCCTTTGTTGTTGTAATGCCAACCTTTCAGCTCCTTTCAAAAGAGGGAGATGGGAGGAGGAGGGAGGAACAGAGAGGATCACAGCAGTTTGAATAAACGCCGTCCTCCACATGCAGCAAGACAGAAAGGAGGAAATATGTGAACAATTTGCAATTACGCCCTGTTTACAACGAAGAGGCAACGGTGGCAACGGCAACTTGGTGATGTGTGTTTTCCTCCCAGTAAGTCACAGTTGAACTGAAAGAGAGGGGGCAGAGAGAAAAGAGACAGACAGATTGTCCTGCATCTCCAGTATGTTTCTGAGCCGGTAGCTATGCAACAGGACTGGGAGTCAGTGGAAGTGGGGGGATGGGAAGATGGGGACAGTTTCGTTGAGAGGGAGGAAGGGAGGGAGGAAGGAGGGAAGGAAAGGGTGAATAGAGGGGTCCTTGAGTGCAAACTGGAGAAGGATGAAGTGCTAAGAAGAGATACCACTCTGTATAGAGCAAGAGGAGACCCGCAGAGGTGATCAATACGCACTGAAGACATTTCAATATTGATCAAAATGTGCTGGTTATATCGAAACATCTGCTGGGGGATCAGGCGGGCGGGTTTCGCAGAGGAGAGGCTGATGCTGAGATGTCAGCCAGGGCTCTGAAAGGCAACTAGAATCTATTTTATTCCCTTAAGATTTGCCGCTAAATAGAGAAGGAGGGAGCTGTCCAGCATCTCGGTGCTGAATGACGCCCTCCGTCGATCTCCTGCCTCAGCACATCGCCTCGACACCGGCCCCGAAAAAAAAAGGAAAAGGGAAAAAAAAAAAAAAAAGAAAACACACCACCTGTTGCTGCACCGAAGTTTTCTCTCGTGGTGCTATAAAGCCCCCCCCCAAAGCCCCCACGATTTCAGGCGTGATCGGCTCTCATCTACAGGCAGGGCAATTCTCCGTCTCTCCTCAAATCACGGCAACATGACGACATGATAAACATTTCACCCGAGCCGTGCCGGAGGACGGGGGGGCTGGCTCGCTTTCCCGTCAAAACAGTCGAAGGTGGGACTCAAAGGCGTTTAGACGCGACCTTTATTGATGGAGCATTCTGCAGGAGCGACATGTGTCAAATACAAACCCGAGAGATGCACGCCAACGCTGCAATTAACCGGACTCACCGTGCCTCGACGGGAACAACAGGTGATGCCGACATCCGCGGAGCCGCGCCGCATCAGGAGGCTGCGTCCCCGTCCTCCTCCCCCCCCATCGCGGCTCTTCTCATTCGGACTCAGTCGGCGTCGCGACGCCCTCCCGTCCGAGCTGCACGTAATGGTTCTCATGTTGTTACCAGGTTGGCTGGAGGAAGATGGATCGGCGTGTTTATATACGTCCGCTGCTCCGGAGGAGACAAGGAGGAGGCGGGCCGCTGCGGAGTGACGCCGACGTGCGGGGGGCCAATAGGAGCCGCTTTGACTCAGACCTTTTTCAGGGTGCGGCTCAAACCAGCAGCCAAATTACATTATGTGGAGGTTAAAGATGTGAATGGGATGTCTAAATAAGGGCTCCGGGGAGACTGAAAAACGGCTCTCTGGGGTGATTTCCCCTGAGCACGAGAGTGGCCGGAAGTTGCAACATAATTGAATTAAAGCTGAACTATGACATCGACATTATGCATCTAATTATCCGGGAATGAAGGCAACAACGTGGAAGTGTGACATACCGTGCAAACCACAGGTGGGGAAATTAATTGCTTTGGAATGAAATGTGTATGAATTTACCCTCACACACGCACTTGTCTTTCTATTCTTGCATGGACCCATTTTACTGCCCCATCATCAAAAATGGACGTTTTTCCACTGGTCAAGCATTTACAGAATGAACCACTGTCAACGTCAACTACTTTTTGGAGCAGCAGTTGACCCCTGCAGGACTGACCCGAACCCATTTCAGAGTAAGAGTAGAACATGCAAACTCCTCAGAGGAGAGCCCCCCCCAAGCGACAGTGCTGACCACCATGTTCCTCGTTCCGGCTCCAGCAGAGGGGGTCCCGCTGTGAATATCTCAGACCTAAATGAACAGAAACACAGAAATCACAGTGCAAAGGTTCCGCAATCTCCCCCCAAATTTGCGATCTGGAAATATTTGATTTTGCGACCCCCTTCAGTCATCTTGCCAGCTCATACAGCAACAGAAGTCAAAAAGCAGCGGCGCAAAGGTGCCGCTGTGTGACCGGCCTCTTCCAAGCGAGGCACCAGGATCCCTGCGCTCATCGGGTAGGAGGGTCAGCGGGTTGCACTGCTCGGTTTCATCCTTTAGAATGTTTTTTAAAGAAGGCAGCCTGGCTACAGCTGTTCGTTAGCACAAAAAGCCTTGTTTCCTTTGATATCCCTGCAGACTGGGTATCAATACAACTCAAGAACGAGGATTAGGGAGAAGCCACAGGGTGGATCCTGCACACTGTGTTGTGGGGCTTTAGTTGTATAATGAACAGCAAGTCTCCACGCGTCTTGATAGAAACATCAGGAGGTAGGATTACACATATTAGTCCCCCCCCCTCCCCGGTTCACCCCCCTGCTCCCAGGATTTGATGTTAACATCTAACCCAGGGCCGCAGATGAGCTGCGACACTGTTGAATGTCTTCTATTCAGATGATTTATCAGGACATTATAATGGATGTGTGCATGCTGTTTACAAGACATTATAATCAAGCCTGAACGAGGTGTCTCCGAGCTGTCGCGGAGGCTGTAAAAGCCAGATCTCCATCCTACCCAAATGCTCTTTCGGCGGTTCTTAATTTTCTCCATCTTGGCTTTTATAAAATTAAAATTAAAAAAAACAAAACAAAACAAAAAAAAAAACCCGCACCGTTTGACATTTGTAAAATACAACAGAAACCCAGCATGATGAGGATCATTTACAATCCCTCATTTTTCTTCGCGTAGTCAGAGCCCTCAGCTGTTGTTTACACCGATAAAAGCACATTTGCTGTTTAAATGTGTAAAAGTCGAGCTTTTATGGGTCAGAGGGCACAAGCAGAGGTGTGGGAGCTTTGGGAGGTGGCAAGCATTCATTATTTTTCACGCTTCTGGTAAAAAACTATGTGTGTGGGCTGCCGTAATGCAGTTATTTGTATTTCCAAGTGTCCACAGGGCGGATTTGTGGCTCTTCAAACCTCGAGCTGCTCTCAACCAAGACTCAGCTGAAATCAGAAATGGTTTGGATATTTCCTACATATTTCTATGTAGAGAAACTCTCATATTGACCCGCTGTGGTCGGGACAAAACTCCCCTTTTGAAAAAAATAAAATAATAATAATAAGTTTAAAGGTGTAGTATGAGGGTTCACCTTGAAATTACAGCGGATTAGCGCCATCTGGTGGTAAGGGTCTGACACCGCCGAAAGTTAATGCAGCAAACATTTACATGGTTCACGTCTTCCTTAATCACGCCTTAAAAAATAAAATCAATCCATTATTTTTCTTACGTGATTGAGCACAAGATCACAACAGACGTAATCTCTCTTTTTTAAAAAAAAAAAAAAAACCCTCACAAGCAGGTTTGATATAACAACTATTCCAGCATTTTAAAATTGATTGCCCATAAATAAAATGAACTGCTATTGCAAGGTAAAAAAAAGAAATGCGTAGAAAATTACACTGAAGCCACCTCAGCAGTATTTCTTTTCTTTCACTTCACAGCAGCATATTGATTTTATGACCCGCACTCTTTACTTTCAAAGCAATAAAACAGCGATGCCATATGGTCCAAGATATGGTCATTTAATGCTTGATTATCTCTCTGTAAAGAAATCGGTTTTGACATTCTGTAATTCAAGTTGGCAGTACTGTCCTGATGTGACAATAAAATAAAAAAAAAACCCTCCACACTTTAGCAGTAAAAGCGCCCATAAGCTTCCCTGGAAAAACAAGCATGCCATTTCCGTACAAGACCCTGCGTACACATCACAAATAAATAGCATTCGTTTAAAGGTGGAACACTAGTGGCCTCAGAT
>BJFM01002039.1:143963-173347 GCA_016586285.1 Arothron firmamentum | reverse complement strand
TATATCACTGGTAAGTAACAGAAGCGCCCCCCAGCTTGAATATTTTAGCAGACAGCAGAGCAGAAACAAAGCTTTAGATTCTTCGCTAATTTAATCCCAAATGTTTTTTGTTTTTTCTATTTGTTGGTAGCCAGAGCGTTTTAAGCACATCTTTCTTTTACTGGACTAGAGAGAGAAACAAGGTGACATGGACATCATCATGAGAGTAGCTTGATTGCTTGTATTTGTCATTTCTTAACATAAGCCAATACTGGCAAATATAATAAATTCTATTCTTATCACAGGCCACAATGATGTCAATACCAGGTCGTAACGGTGGATCAGGTCAGCCACTTTGCACTGGGCTTTGTCATCCATCCGGGTAAATTAAGCATTATTTTCAGTGAAATAAAATGTCTTCTCACTCCCCCAACCTAAACTGAGCAACAACACACTCCACAGATAAGACGGAAACAAATAAAAAAAATTACCAGCCTTCCAAAACACATACATTTTTTTTTTAAAAAAAAAAAGGAAAATAAATACACAATCAAGACAAACTCAGTTATTTGGCAGGTAAGAACTAATCAGTCTGTAAACAAAAATTAACCACAGGGGAGGAGAACCCCCCCCCCCGAAAACGTCTCTTTGTCAGAGAACACTGGTCTGTTGGAAGGGCAGTGGCGTCATTAGTCAGAGGAAGTGGAATACTGTAGGTGCCCCTGTTCTCTTCCACACTCTCCTCGGTCCTCCAGCTAAATATTAACTTTATTCTTAAGGGCATTTGGGGGGTGGGGGTTGCCAAAAAGGGGTCCATAAACATCCCGACACATGCAAAGAGGAATTCCCTTCTTGGCTCTGTGACCTCGCCGTTCAGAGTTGTGCTTATTATCGGATCCTGGTGAACAGGTTCAGCACCGACACAGATTCCTGAAACGAAGGGGGTGTCAGACCCTGTGACATTCTATAAGGGTAAACTACAGGACAATAAGAAATAGGAACAATTCTTTACCTTAGTGGACCTCATCTTGCTAAACACGTTCCAGAAGCGAAGCGTTTCATCTCCCGCTCCTGTCACGATGGCCTCTCCATCCGGGGACATGGCCTGAACACAAATTCATCATCATGCAGTGAGTGAACAATGTCGTGATACATTAACAACAAGTTTTTTGTTGTTTTTTTTTTGAGACATTTGTGTTCTTAATCCTCATGACAACATCCATTCTGTCACACACTGACCAGGTAGAGCACTCTGTAGGAATGTCCTGTGAGTTTGGCCACCTGGGTGAGTGAGGGATACTTCCAAACTAGGATCTGGTTCTGAGAATATCCATGTGTGCTGACCTGCAAAAGACATAAAAAAAACCAACACTTATCACTGCTATAAAAACAAGCTGTAAAAAAATGATTATTTAAATCCCACTTCAGATGTCAGAAGCGGCTCATCTTGACTTAAGCAGTGCGGTTTAAAAATATCACCGGCATTATGAAGGTGTTAAGATGACTCACCAGCTCATTAGTGTGCTTGGACCAGGCCAGGTTGCAGACCTGAGACCCGGTGTCTGTGCACTGCAGAGGCTGGCCCGTCAGTGTGTTCCAGAAGCGGATGCAGCGGTCGGCCGTGCCGCCTCCAGAGGCCAGCAGGCCGTGCTGGTGGGGGGACCAGGCGATGGCTTTCACGGCAGCTAAGTGCTCTGTGTACTGCTGCACTGGGAGGACACTTGAGTGGTTCCACACAAGCAGCTACAGCCGGGCAGCAGGACAACACCAGGGGAGAAGCAAAGAGAGGTGACACTCTGGTCTTTGACGAGAGGAGAGTAGAAACAGAGGCGGAACCTCCCGACTACATACCTTGTTGTCATTTCCACCTGAGGCAAGCAACTGGTGGTCTGTGCTCCACTTGAGGCCGCAGACCTCCTGCCTGTGTCCCTGGAGACGGCGCTCCGACTGAAGAGGTGGGGCTCGGATGTCACGCTGCAGGATCACTCGATCGCGACTCCCAGACGACAGTTGGTCGGCGTTCCATGCCAACGCACCTGACCAGGAATTAGAATGAAGGAATTTCACTGAACATGACCGATGTCGAATGTGGGGGAAGGCCGCGTTAAAAAGGCCAGATAATCAGTCCGGGGGAAACTTCTCCACTCACCCACTCTTGCTGTGTGCCCTTCAAGTACAGAGAGCTTCTTCCCCGCTGACGCATCCCAGATCTGTACATAACCTTTATGAGTCCCCACCGCCACCAGGTTACCCTAACCACAGATGGAGAGCGCTTTAGTACGATGGAGCTTCATGTTATTTTCAGTTACAAGATAACAACGTGGAAAATCTAGAAGCTTACCCTCTCGGACCAGCCCACAGACGTCACAGAATCCCCTTCAACAGACAGATCACACAGGCGGGTCACCTGAACAGACAGAAGAAAATCACCACAAATGGAACTCCCAGGAAAGCAGCACGATGTGAGTGATAACATACCTGGCTGGTGCAGGCGCTCCACAGGTAGACACAGGTGCCCAGTCCCACACTGAGCACGTTCAGAGACGACCAGTCCACCAGGTTGAGGTAGAAATCGTCCTGGAGCTCTGGAGCGTCCAGAACTTTGAAAGGAATTTTGGATATTTTGCGTGTGGGTTTCCTTGGCGACCTCAGAAGTTTCTGACTGTAAAACATAACACGGAGAAATTAAAATGTGACGTCGCACGACAGAAAAGATAAACTATGAGGAGTTTGTATTACCTGTTGCTACTGACTGGTGAGAGGGAATATGGAGAGACGGTGTTTCCATCCTCCTCAGACAGAGCCCTTTTGGTACTTACGGAGTACTACAAACCAAACAGGTAATTAACAAATAAAGGGAAAAAAAAGCTTTAAAATTTGAGGCAAACAAAAAGTCACCTACGCTAAAAAGACTCCTCTTGGCAGGAGTAGACGGTTGTAGGCGGCGGTCCTCCGACTGGGGGTCCTGGACCTTCTCTATGCCTGCTCCCAGAAGCTCATTCTTCAGCAGAGCAGAGTATGCCAGGCCATCCGCTGGAGGAAAGGACAAAAGGGAAATCAAACCAGGCTGCAGAAATGATTCAATTCCAACAATGGGTCAGCTCTGAGCATTTCTGTAGCGATCGATGAGGATGATTCGATAAGTTCCATTTGGGCCCCATCCCCCGGTTTCATAAGGATAGGAAAACACAAAAAGGTCAAAACAGCCTTACAAAAGGTGAAAATGGAAGAAACAACTATTTTTCCTGATGCAACAGTACGAGGAAGACTTTCCACAGTAATAATACTGGTGATGCTGCCATGAAGAATGCACTGTGATCGATCAGTTCAGAGGAAAAACCAGTGCAAACCAACCAACACGTTCTCCCTTAATTACCTTTGTTGTTGTCTGCTGTGCCATCTTTGGTTTTCCTGTTTTGATTGTGTGACTTTTCAATTTCCTGTAAAACAAAGTGATAAACAGATGATTTATTCTCATTGGTATCTGTAAACCTACTGTATGCAAATTCAGGAGCATGATTTTCAGGGCTTTGAGTGAGCGAACTGTTCTTTTGATCGGAAAGTCTGCGCAGCCCCGAGTGTATTACAGCAGACTCACATTAATGCGATGAAAGTTAACACTCCAGTTGGCTCCAGCCCGGGAGGGAATGAAGCGATCACCGTGTTTGCTAGGAGAGGACAGGGGGGAGCTTGTGGGTGTTAGAGCTCGCACTGCTCCTACGGCTTTCTACAGAGGAGGAGAGAGAGAGAGCAGTTTCTGACTGGAAGCCAAACACAAATAGGGCATGAACAGTGATTTGACAAGTAGATAATAAAACAGGAAGATAATTTAGTGGACAGATGGTGCACTGAGATGAGGTGCTAACAACAGAAGGCTGCAATCACAAAGACCAGTCATTTGCCTGGTGAGGTCTTGTTGCCACTTAGCTCCTGTGACACTGACAAATGAAAGAGACCGGCGTGTTGAACAGCTGATTCTTTAGAGACAATATGTGTAACACCCTCAGCACACATCTTAAGTCTTTTTCCATTTAACCATGTTCTTTTCTGACACAGTCAGTGGAAATTAAACATCATTCCATTTATATAATAAAAAGATAAACACATGCTGGCACGCACAGACTGACAATTCTGAAAAAATAATCGATGGACAGATTAAAAGCAGTCATTAGTACTAGCAATAAGGTTTACTTACTATAGGGCTTGCATTCTCATTTTGGATGTTGATTTGTCTGAGTAACCTGCACTCATAGTCTTGATCCATGATTCCTGAAAACAGAAGTCAAAAACAAATGACCTGAAATCAGTTCAGACTTGCTCTGCATTAGAGAAAAGGTGAAATATATTGTTAAATTGTTGATATTTATGTCAAACAACTTGTTTTTCATGTTTGCAACATGGTTCTAAAGAAATGCAAAAGGTTGTTTTCAACCTCAATATATGTTCTAGATTTTCAATTTTTAATTTGTGTTTTATTTCAGTGTAAAAATTCTTAGTAGTTTCTTTCTCCAACAAACAGCAACAAGACAATAACTTCAAAAGTTCCTCTACAGAGTCTGAACCTTTTAAGCATTTACACTCATATGTTTTTAAATTACTGCCATTTATTTTCAGAATGGCTTCATTTAAGACCAACACTGAACAGTGCTGTTGCTGTGCATTATTTACCTTGATAAATCTAATCACCACAGAATGACAAATTGTAATCTTACACAGATAATAGTATCGCATTACTTCATGACACCCAAAGGCAAAACAAACAAAAAAGATCACCCATTGGTTTAAATTACGTTAAGAAAACAACAGTACGGCCTTAATGTTAGCTTTAGCGTTAACTCACATAGCGCTACAAAGCTCATAAAATAATAGCAGAAAATAATGCGTAGATTGTAATACAAAATTATTTTCATTAGACTGTTAAACTAAAACTCCCATTTTAATCAGGTTAACACAGAACAGTTACCTGTCGGTATGGACGTCAGTTGTCAAATACCACATCTTTGAATAAGAGTGACTTCTTGCCCCCACTTAATACATTCGCAGATACTGACTTCTTAAACCTATTTAACTTGGTTGACTAGAATCGAATTAAAGAAGAAAAATAACGTGTGCTGGCTTAATGATTTGCGATTTTAAAATGTCAAAGAGTTTAAAATGTCAAACAATTCAATTAGCATACTGATATGCTAAAACTACTGTGCAATAAAGTGACTGACCTACAAGAAGCTAGCAGGTGGCTAAGCGTATTAGCAACATTGTTTGAGCACAGTCTTCACTTGTATTAAAACATACCCTGCGCTGATGAACTGTGTCCGTGATATGTCGTCCGATTATCCTCCTTGGTGGGGTTGATTATGACTGAAATCTCCGGTTTGTCTGATATTACTCTTAAAAACAGAGCTTGTAAAAATACTGTTTTCTTCTACTGAACGTTCATCAGCTGCCGCGAAGCATCACGGGAAAGTTGTGACGTCACTGTTTTTGAATCATACACTTCCCGTTACCAAGGAAACATTTTACCAGGATACCATAACGGTATCCTGTTTAACAAAACAGCCGTGTATGAGCCGTTTGTATTGCTAACATACAACCACTTTTTAAACATTCCACTGTTAATTGAAAGCAAATTATTCACGAATTAAAAAACGCCTGATAAATTAAAAGTAAAGGGTTTATTAGTTAAGACGCCTCCATATACATAATCAATAAATGTCTATAAAAAGAGCTAAGCCAAAACACACCTGGTGTGCATTTTGTAATTAAAACATTCAATTATTCAATGAAATGTTGGCAGACTCAGAAGTGCCACAGCTAAAACAATCTGGAAGCTTCAGCAATGTCACATACTAAACTAGATAATACAACTTTAATTTACCAACTATGTTGTAACTGTTTTGAATATTTTTGTATATTTAAATGAAAGAACCAAGAATGCCAGCTTTCTTAAAATAAATTCAAAGTGCCATGGAAAAGGTACAGCAGTTTCAAGTACTATATTAGAGCAAAATGATGTGCAAAAGTGTTGTATCAACAGCTAAACAGTCCGTGGGACACATAACATAGAGAATTAGCAATTTCATTTCACATTTAGAAAAATGTGTGGCTCAATTTAGTGTAAAATGGAATTATAAACATGGCATGCAATATCAACCAGGTCTATTCATGTTGAGGATTTATTCTTGCTATTCCTATTCTTTAATTTCTAAATTAAAGCCTTGGTTTGACTACACAACAGCATTTTTAGGAAAAAAAAAAGATGTCTTAAAATACAGCATGTCTTACATAGTACACACACGTGATATAAAAAATATTTTATACAACGAAAAAAGAAGTCAAAACCCAGTGTTTTCTGGCTGAGAGTAGCACAGATATCAGAGTATTCACTTTTCAGGGCCTCAGATGAGTTCACAATATTAACAAACACAAAATTGGAGCAAAGACAGAAAAAAAAGTGTGTTTGTGACAATGACAGTTTTCAACCAATGAGGAGTAACTTGCAGACTAAGCCAGAACAAAAGCGTGAACAGAGGATGCTGATCTATAGGGATGAGGTATCTCTGGGTGTCACCTGCAGGCCGTTGCTGACCTGGAAGCGTGTTTCATCTGATATTCCGTACTGTTCCAATGGGTCCTGTGAAGACAAAATGAGCAAAACTTTTAAAACAAACACCACAATAACGAAAAACCACTTACTTTATCTACCCACCAACCATTTTAACTGGATTAACTCTACCAGAATCCAACTTTGAGAGCCTCACCTTGCCAGTGAGCCTGTGGATTTCAGTCCTATAGAAAATCAGGTTTTTCCTCATGAACTCATAGCTGCAAGAGATGAGAATAACAAGCCTGTAACAAGATGGTGTCCCTGAGATTGATACGTGCACCATGCATACCTGAATGTGCTGTCTTTTTATAGAAAGGAAAAGAAGATATGCTACCTGGCCTTGATAATGGCATCCACCCACTCCACACACTGCTCCTCGGAGTCACATTCAAACAGATATTTCCTCTCTGCTTCATCAAGAAATGCTTCAGGAAGAAACACAGAACTTCTTATGATCACACAGTGCAATTACCAAAATCGTAACTGACAGACAACATTGCAGTGAGCCGATGTTAAGAGCAATAAAAAAGGGAAAACAGGAAAAGGGAAAACAGGATGCTGCAGCTCACCGACAGAGAAGCTCTGACTGTCCTCTTTCTCTACCCTACACTGCTCCAACAGTAAGGCTCCGATTGGCTGTCAAGAACATAAAATATAAATTAATATAAATGTCACAAAAATATCTCATGAAGACATGATGTGACAAGTTTAAATATTGACACCACTGACCTCCTCCTCATCAGTCCGGAAATAAAACAGGAAGTTGACAACAAGTTTCACCAATCTCTTCTTCAGAGCTATTTGATATTAAGAAGGGAACTAAGGTTAAAACAACAACAAACAAACAAAAAAAGCAAAAAACAAACAAAAAAAAAAACGAAAGGAAAATGACTGAGGAAAATAAATGTATTACCGTCTCCTTTCTTGGGTCCTCGCATCCCCAGCTCGGCTGCCTTCTCGGATGGTTGGCGGCTCAGGGACACTAGCTCCTTCTCGTTGAAACGCATCACGGCCACTGAAGCAGTAAAATAACCACGCAGAAGGATACTTTCACTTCGACCGATTCATTTTGAACAAGCGAAAGGTGTAATAACGAGATACAAATAAGTCAACGCTGTCCTGACTACATTGAGTGTTCGGTCATTTCACCCCTGAGCTAATGCAAGCACGCTTATGGTCGGCAACAAAATACGTCTTGTTTCTTTTCCAAGACAGTTTTCCTTGACCTTGACAAGAAAAAAAAAAACGCCAGTTAGGGAAAGTAATGAAAAAGAAAACGTAAACGGGCAGCAGGAAAAAGAACCACGTCGATGTGAAACTCATGGACACTCCTCTGGTGACACTACGGTAGTCGGTGAGGGTCATACTGCGAGAATTCAACCCGACGGACATCTAGAGTGATTTAAAACGAAGTAAATGCATAATTTGAGGGATTAGACTTGACAGTGTTCTTAGCTGTGAACATCACCCAGTCATTGATTGATTGCTTATTTGTGGTAAAGTACTTGTTCTTTATTTGTGTTCCGTTGCAACTGCAATTTATTCTGAAGGCCTAAAACTTCTACAGCCCAAGTTTCATTCAATTAATTTCTATGGTATTAATGTATCCAAATGTAGCTTCGTCAGAACTAAAAGGGAAATTTTTATAATGCACAAAATCCTGCATTTCTTAATGCATTTAAAAGATCCAGTCCCTGAAATACTTCCAACTAATTTCTAATATTTTTGAATTGAAAATGATGTGTTAAAGTACATTTATAATGAATTTGTTTATTATTTACAGCAAAAATCTTATTTTCTCCCGTCCAGTAGGGGGGAGTAGTGCACCGGATGCTGTGTACGGGTGCTCTGGGAAACAGGAAATAGGCTCTTGTGCGCGCATGCGCACTACAAATATTGAGGGAAAGGGGTAACGTTGTGAGGTAGGTGAATTTCTTGGACAAAAGACATTTATAAAAATTCATACGCCTTTGCTGTATCTTTATAGGGATTTAAGTAATATATTTTTTACGTGTACCGGAATGCTACATTGTTGTGTGTTGATTAATAGTTCCGGTCTGTTGAAATCTAAACAGTAGCTGTTAGCTTAGCCTTGTAATTTCCATAATGTGTCTCGATAGCTGGTATGGCGTTGTGCTAATACATTTCACTTGACTTTGAAAATTCTTCGTATTAAAATAGATGTTTTGAGTACTTTTAATTTTCTTTCATACAACCGAGGAACGCTAGAAATTACAATGTTCGCTGTAACCATTACAATTATACTGTTGATGAAATGAAACAGTTTCTTTAGTGCTCAATGAATTTTTCAGTGTAAAATACATTTGAATTATGGTATGTAGTAGTTCGTAATTAGTGTAACTCAACCACACTAATTTATCATATACAAGATTTTATTCCTTTTCTGCGGGCTACAATCCAACTTAACCACTGAGCTTATCTACCCCTCCATTTTCTCCTAGGAATACTGGTATCTAAGTGAGACTATCACACAGCAAAGATGGATTTCCAGCATCGAGCTGGAGGAAAAACTGGGAGCGGTGGTGTGGCTTCCACTTCGGAGAGCAACCGTGATCGAAGAGAGCGGTTGCGACAGCTAGCCTTGGAGACCATTGACATCAACAAAGACCCCTACTTTATGAAGAATCATTTAGGATCCTATGAGTGCAAACTTTGCTTGACACTTCATAACAACGAGGCAAGGAAATGTATAATTAGATTAGAAAAAATCCTCAACTGTTTCTTGTCATCTATGCTTCTTGGTAATGATGCAGACATTTAAGTAAGTTAACTTCTCTTTTACAGGGCAGCTACTTGGCACACACACAAGGAAAAAAACATCAGACCAACTTGTAAGTTTATATGTTGTATTGTCTTTATTGATTATTGTTTTCACATATTGTTATTGGACTGAGCTTACATGCACATATGTTTTTTTTTTTTTGTCTTTTAATTTTACATAACCAGCCTATATAACTTGTTAGAATGTTAAAGAGTCAGTGAATGATGAGCAGTTTTGTAGTTGCAAAGAAGTGGCAAAACACTCAGAGGTGAACGAGGTGTTTTGTTTGCTCCAGAGCTCGCAGGGCAGCCAAGGAGGCCAAAGAAGCTCCTGCTCAGCCAGCCCCAGCAAAAGTTAAAGTTGAGGTTAAGAAGTTCGTCAAAATTGGCCGACCAGGATACAAAGGTAAACTGCCGGCATGATTATAAGTCACTGCAGTGATTGTGTCACATACACTGATGGTTTCACTGCAGGTTTAATCTATTGATGTATAATTTCTGTTCAATTCATTTCACAGTAACGAAACAGAGAGACCCAGAAACAGGACAACAATCTTTACTTTTCCAGGTATTTTTGTGAATTCTCAGTTCTTTTCTCATCTCTGACAACTAAAAATACATAGGTCTGAATATTCAAAAGAAGACTGACATTTGATGTGTTGACCAGATTGATTATCCAGAAGTTGCTGAAGGAATTGGACCCAGGCACCGTTTCATGTCTGCCTATGAACAGCGTATCGAGCCTCCTGACCGTCGATGGCAGTACCTGCTTTTTGCTGCTGAACCATATGAAACTATTGCCTTTAAGGTCAGCAAAAGCTACATGACTCTTGTTTGTTATATTGGGGGGGGGGGTTTCTTTCCTCATAGTGATTGTGGGTTTTTTTGTTTGTTTTTTTTCAGGTTCCCAGCAGAGAAATTGATAAAGCAGAAACTCGCTTCTGGACCCACTGGAACAGAGAAACTAAACAGGTTCTTTTCTTTCAACACAAGCAGAGTAGCATTTTAAGTATGAAATATGTGGTTAATCGATGTTCATCTTCACAGTTTTTCCTACAATTCCATTTCAAAATGGAGAAAGCTCTTCCTCCGATCGGTGGCCCGCCCCCGCCCGCAGGTGTGAAGCGACCCCCTCCCCTGATGAGTGGACTTCCTGATGGACACCCAGGAAGTGACTCCATGCCCCCTCCACCGCCAGGAGGAATGTCCATCCCTCCTCTTCCACCTGGTGCCACGGGTGCACCCCATATGCCCCCTCATATGCCACCCATGCCCATGAGGCCACCTCCTCCTGATGGTCTATGATTATCTAATGGATCCCAGACCACTTAAGCCCGATTGAGTTCTTTTATTGTGTGCAGAAACACAGCATTTCTGGCAGGTTTTTATACATTTGTTTAGTTTATGGATGTGTAGGACACCCCAGCTGGTCACATTGTTTTGTATAAAGATGCTGATTATGAAGTGATGCTTTTAGGATCCTGATTTTGTAATTAAACTCTGTGGGGAAAATGACCACGTCCATGTTTTTACAAATTCATAAAAATCACATCAAAGTTGCCGATAAAAGGAACAAACAGAATTGTTTATTTTTATTTTGTAACAGAGACTTAAAGTTACAGAAAGATGGTTAAAATAACTAGACTATCAATTGAGCAGCATTGGCTAATTAAGTCTTCTGTTGAAGGAAGAATTCACGCCTTTGGAGTCTTTTTCTTGGCTTTGCGTTCCTCTGGTTGTTTACTCTTCAGTCCAGACTCCTTGGTTTCCTCCCGTTCCTCCTCTTCAGCATCAGCTGGAGCTTCTGTTTCCTCTTTTTCTCTAATTTTGTCATCGCTGTTTTTCTTGGCTCTTCTGTCTTTTAACTTCCCTTCCCTTCTCTTCATGAGTTTATTTGTCAGCTGCTTGTTTCTCAGACCCCTCGGTGGACGTGCCATCCCCTCTGTCTTTGTCTTCACCCTTTGGATGTCCCCTTCATCGTCCTCCTCGTCCTCATCGTCTTCAAAGTCGAGGTCTGGCAGCCACCAGAACATGACCTCCCACAGCGTTGTCTCAGGCTGGACGAGATATGAAGTTGAAACACAGCAAACCGCAGCTGAGACGAACCCTCAACGGAAGCGTCTTTACCTCTGGTTCCTGTCCTCTGTGACGTAAGGCTCCTGAACGTCTGACTCTCAGTCCCACATCCTCCTCTTCCACTGCCCTCTGACCCCGCAGTGCCTCTGTCAAGACACTCATCAGGTGTGTTGTTCCATGATTAATTGAAATGTTACTGGGCAGTTTTTGGTACCGTGAAGCCTTTGGAAGCCGGAGGTGAGCACCAGGATGGTGATGGCCACGAACAGGCAGCGGTTCAGGGTGACGTTCTCCCACGGTTTCTCCATCTGGCTCAGGGTTTGGATGGACAGGGCTCTGTGCAGAGATGCTGCAGCAAGGAGTGAAACTTCAGTGATGGCCAATGATGGAGAAGGATGTGACAGACTCACGGGTTTTGGGAAAGCTCGCCTCCCTGGCTAAAGTTCTGGCCTCTGCTCTTGGATGCTGCGGAGCCAAATCCTGTCAGAGAACAATTTCAAGGGTTAGTTACAACGTGAATGGGCACAGGTGGGAATTTCTTCTTTTTATACTCACCTCTGTGAGTTTTCTTTTAGCATGCATGTCTGAAAGAGACAGAGGGTGTTTAAGAGATTTTACCCACAATAACATATAATTAATTTTTAAGTAGACTGTTTCAGACGGGCTTTTTATTTTTCCTCAATTATTAATTCTTTATAGAAACAGAAGATCCTCCCTGCTGAGTTAAATCTGCTGTTAACACCTGCTGACACTAAACTGTTTATTTGCTAGTTTTCATAATTGAGTTTGTTGTGGAGATATTTAATCCCAAATCAAAGCTACACAAACGTGTATAAACACACACACACACACGCACACACGCACACACACACACACATGCAGAGCCTTCATCTGTTGTTGCCTGCAGGTATTGTGTAACTCTATAAATACTGGAGAGCAGCAAAGAGCTGCTGAAATATGACCCCCGGTCAGAAAACAGAATGCAAATGCAGCCTGCTGAATGGATTGTGGGTGTAACAGGACGTTGTTCCTTATCAAATATGCTGACGTTTGTGGTGACACAGAGCCCTCCAAAAACTAAAAACTGCATGTGGGAGAATAAATGTTTTGAATTGCCTACTTTATTTCAGAACTAAATGCTTTCCTGGAAGCGTTTTTATTCCCAGGTGATGAATAGTGAAGACTCTGGTGATCTGCTTTTGCTCTATGAAAGTGAGATTTTTGGAGTGTGTGTGTGTGTGTGTGTGTGTGTGTGTGTGTGTGTGTGTGTGTGTGTGTGTGTGTGTGTGTGTGTGTGTGTGTGTGTGTGTGTGTGTGTGTGTGTGTTTTGCCACCTGGTCGTCTGTGAACAGGCTTCTGTGGAGGAGGACCTGCTCTCTGTGGCCCTAACTCCTCCTCAAATGTCTCATAGCTTTCTTCCATTCTAGTTCTGAGGGGGAGAGAATGAAAGGTCAGTTAAATCTGCTTTATTAACTTCCAAATAAATAAAAAAAAGCTTATGTTTTTACAGCGACAGTAAACCTATCAGTATTCTTTACTTTGTTCAGCAATCAAAACTTTTGGTTATTTTTTTTAATTTATCAGTTTAATCAAAAATCTTTGGCTATATATCACAAGTAAAAGGTCAGTGTCTCCATCTTATAAATGTGAAAGAAGCCGTTTCGTGACCTTCACATTTACAGATGAATGTTGCGAGGGCCTTATGTCTTACATGACATTTCCACACATTGAGCTGAAGTCCTTTGCGCACTATAAATAGGTGTAGCAATGCCGCTGGAGTTACAGATGGATACACACCTCATATAAATACATGGAAAAGAAAAAGTAGTTTCCATCATACCCCCATTTATTCTGCTTGACGATGAAACCCTAACTCTGTCCCCGACTGAAATAAAGGCCTGACCTACCTGCCTGCACATGTGGGGGTCCCCCAGGGCCACGTCGTGGAAACCTTTGTCACAGTGACTGTTGTTTCTCTGCAGTGATGGCAGCAGAGTCACGCTCTGAGGTGTTTGACAGCCAAGCACAGGTGCTGTAAGATGGAAAAAGAAAAAAAAAACAAAAACCCGAGTGTCAGTCAGAGGGGCTGGCTGAGGAAGGGCTGGCATAAGAGCAAATCCCAGGAGGGGCTTCAAAATGTTGACCTGACTTTGAAAATAGAAAAACCATGAAATGGCATTGCTTTCAGTGGAAGTAGTCCACAACTAAAACAAATCAATTAATTAAAAAAAAGATTTACATTTGGAATTTCATCTCCACTCATTAATTTGGGGTTGTATTTGCTTTATTACCAGCAGGGGGCAGTGTTGCATTATTAAGAAAGCAATGAGTTGGTTTTTTTCTGCAAGAGTGTTGGAAGCAGATGAACAAAACAGATGACAGGTTTGAGTTGTTTGTTCTGATCAGCTTGTTAGCGCTTCAATTTATCCTCCTTTAAGTTTCTTGCTCTTATTTTAAATGAAGTGAGTTGACTTGTTATCTTTAAATGGCATGGAGGTTGCCAGTAAGCAGCCGTGTTGACAGATGTGAAAATAACTTGCGTATATCCAGATAATGGAATTGTGGACTACATTGAAATATAAATTAAATATCATGAATGTTGAAGTAACAAGCCAAAATGCTGCTCTGCCTGCAATTGTTGGAACACATTTGTTCAGTTTGATCTTTGAAATTTAATTTTTTTCATGGAAACACACACACAAAAAAGCTGCATTCTTCTCTCACGGAGCTCTGGAGTGTCAACATTGTCATGGCTAATACTGTTCACATCATGTCTCAATTCATATTTGCTGTGCTATTTTATCATTTCTTAAAGCATTTCCCCTTTTCTATTATCCCGAGGTGCGTGTTCCTCTTTTTTTAATCTATATATCTTGTGTTTCACCTGTGCTCCTCTGTTATTCATCCTCACAGACTTTTTGTTGACATGGTTATTAAATGGTGACCAAACCCTGGAATAATTAATGGAACACATTAACGACCTTCTACTTTCCTCAGCAGGCCGTTTCCAAAAGACCAAAAACCTGGCCTGACCTGGGGGGTCCCAGGAGCTTCATCTATGGAAATCAGAACAGCTGCAGTCTGCTTTTAGTCTTCTGGACCAGATTGTTGTGTTCTCTTGCTCTGGCAGTTCCCTTTAATTATTCTTTAAATTTTGGTTTAGCCCTCTATCCTGTGATTCTGGTGCTCTGCGATCTAAGAAGAATCACCAGTCTGTTTGATGTGGAAGGATCAGGCCTTGGGGTTTATTAAATTCCCCCCTAATGATGAACTGCTCAAAAACTACTTTTTTTTTATGGCAACTGCACAAATTCTTACAAGCACAACCAAGGTCATATCATTGGCATAAACTCCAGAATAATTCCACCACCTTCTGAAGTTGGTGTGCACGACGTGCATGAAGGCCGATCTGGAGAAATGTGGAGGGACAAGGTAGTGATGGTGTTCTCGCCTGTAATGAGCTGTCTGCGGATTTAATTGACCAAATCCACAGTCTCACCCCGCTGATTTGTCAGTGCTCATTAGTCCCAAATCTATAGCCCCAGCACCAGTTACTGCATTATCTGTGTCAGCGGCTCTGATTAAACAGGGCGTTTGATTTGGAGAAATTTGCTCTTCCAAATGAAGACTTCCAGCATTCCTGCAAAACATCAGTCAACAGTCCAAGCTGATTTCATTCCCAGCATGCACCAAGGCTAAAAAAAAAAATCAAAATAAATAAATACAAAACTGTGAAACCCTGCAAAGACTGAGCAAAAACTTCAAAGTAACTTTCAAGGGCAACACAAGCGCCCCATGTGGACAGGCTGGGTCCGAGAAGGTGAGCAAACAACGCCCGCGGGCATCCACCAGCTCCAGATTCAGGCGCAGGAGAGAGAGATGCGAGCTGGATAAAGCATCGCATCCCAATTTGTCCTTACATAATGGGGACTGTGCTCAGAGGGGTCGTACTGGGCCGTAGCCACAGGGAGCAGCTATATGGTGGTGGAGCATGAAATGATATCAGACGTGGAGCTGATGTCACGGGGAGTGATTAATGACAGTTGAGCTTCTATTAATGACAGTTTAGCTTGCATTGAATAGCTCTGTGTGTGTGTGTGTGTGTGTGTGTGTGTGTGTGTGTGTGTGTGTGTGTGTGTGTGTGTGTGTGTGTGTGTGTGTGTGTGTGTGTGTGTGTGTGTGTGTGCGTGTGTTTATCAGGCTAATGGGGAGAGATGCGGGGCTGAGACCATTGACTTAAGGCCTCTTTGCTTAAAACATCACTGTCAAATCCCTCCTCCCCAGCGTCAGTATTAAGAGCGGCTGTCTGACATGTTTTTAATCTTTCATAATCTCCTGCCGGTCCGACACATTTGATCATGTGCGCACAGACGTGAGGAAGTATTTCTGTCTTGAAAAGCCTGCTGCACATCTTCCACTCTCCAGGTGGTCAGCTCCATCAAAGCTTTTGGGGGTGAGGGCGTGACCAGTTTTTAAGGCTCGCGGCTTCTCACAGCTCGACACGTTCCTTCCATCACCGCTTTAGAAGGTTATTTATTCATTGTTTGGTCCATAAAGTGTTGAAATACTGCTTGATGAAGGTCAAGCATTGCAATATTGCAGCACTGAATAAGTCTGCAATGTTTAAATGCTAGAAGTGAGACAGTTCTCAGGACAGGCCATAACCTCAAGTATAAAGAAGTTAGAATTGATTCTTTAAAAAATTGATAAAGAGTTCTTAAATTCTGAGGATGTGTCACTGGGACTTGACTCAGCAACCATGTCTCTTAACTAAACCTGAACAGATAATTGCTGGTTTACTGTATTTTAATATGAATATTCATGCCCGCTCCTTGCTAACTGTTGCTGATCCGACAGGTTAACCCCCCCGGAGGCTTCGTAATTTACACCCACAGAATCAAATTAGCCTCTATAGGTATTTTACCTCTTCTACCTCAAGCCTGAAATGTGGATATGTCTGCTGTGACATTTATGCTGCTCAGATTTGTCCCTTTTTAAAGATCGCAATTTCTGATTTACTGTCCATTAACGTAGCTCTGAGTGCTGGAATGTTTAACTTCTACTGTAGCCTGGAAGGGACAAACACACACTTTTGAGGACGCATGTTCGAGTGTGGGGTGTAATATATTGATAGATGTCCTTCTGTCTTTAGTTTATGGATTAACGTTGCCTTTCCGCAGTATTAACATTTAAATTCTGATTTATTCATGTGTTGAGCGATGGCTGAGTGACAGGCTATTATTTAGGCTTTTACAGTCAGACACCAGAGAGTTGCTCCGACTGAAAATGTCCCCTCGCCCGCCTGTTTGTGCACGCAGGCTGCTTTATTGATAGGGTAATTTGCCCCCCAGACTCTCCTGGGTTCTACCTGTATTAATGACCAACTGCTCATCTGGGGCCGTTCAGTCTTTGGGCGGGTCATCGGGTCTGGGCCGACGCCTCACAGCACCTGCGTTGTTGATGCGTGAGGTGAGTGATTTGTTGTCGTTGCTGCTCAGATGACCACAGGAATAAATGCAAGATAAACCGGAGTGGAGCTGGAACACAGACATGGATCTTTGCTTTAATTAAAAGTAGGAATACTCCAATGCTGAGAGCTTTAATTACAAAGGAAGGTTGTTAACAGCAATATTTATTACTCACTATTCAGTTATTCATCTTAAAGTTGTCCATGGAATAAAACTCTGTTAGTTTCAAAATAAATATTTAATCGCTCTACAATGTGCGAGATGATTACAGGTGAAATATAAATATTGTATCTGAATAAATGTGATTGGGGTCCACTGTTGCTGCACCTTTAAAGGCAGGACGTAGTCTTGGTGTTAGCTGTGCACGTGCACAGGCCCATAATCAATAACTCATTCCAGACTCTTAAATTCATAATCAATTTGTGAAATCGCTAATCATTGTCAGCTGCAGGACTCACTTGTACGCAGCAGGAGAGAGACAGGAAGATGAGAGATGGGGAGAAGGGGGACAATGGGGGGGCTGGTTTTTAATATTTTAATATTTTGGTCTCTCCTTTTGCTTTAAAACTGTTGAGAGATTTTCTCTATTTCTTTTCTATACTGAACTGAATTTAGTCACTCGGCCCTTTTATGACGCAATTCAAACGAAAGCCCGAGAATTGAAAAAATCCTCTCCAGTGGGCTAGTTGACGACGCTTTTGTGACACAGAAAAGCATGAAATATGAATCAGTCCAAGCCTGGAAAAGATATTCTCTTTTAAAAAAAATCCTGTTCAAAATCCCATTTGAAAATCCTGTCGTGTGTGTTGCAGCCCGGCCTCGTTACCGCCTGGAACCCGCACCTGCAGCGACGCCCTCACACCTCGCTGAGCTCCTGGTTGATTTTGAAGCCAGCATCACAGCAGACATTTTTTCCTCCGTCCCTGCCCCTCTTTGGTGTGCCGTGTTTGTGTGTTTCAGCAGCCTTTCAGGCGGCCCCCGGTTGTCAACTGATTGTAGATAATTACAGCTATTTGACTGCAGCTTTCACAGCCAGTCCTTTCTGCAGGCACTTAGAGAGGGAGAACATGCCAAGCAGAGGCCCTTAACTGCAGATAACTACAGACAAGATGGCAGAGGGAATATGCTGGAGTATAAATCATAGAGATGCTGGTGCTGTCAGAGCGTTCCACGTGACTGGAAGTGAGACTCTGCAGTGACCCGCTAAAGGAATCAAATGCAACGCCACATCTGTGCAGAGCTGGAGAAATATAGATAAGATGCATCCATTCATTAAATCTAAATAATCACACGAGGAGACGAATGCTGTTGAGACAGCATTGAGAGTGAAATCGTTCCATTCTCCCTCACATATGAGGCTAATCCTGGTTTGAAGGGGTGTAATTGTTCTGCGGCTGTCATACATTAGCGTCGTGCCTCTCAGCTCAGTTCTATATCCAGAACAGTAGGCATGAGTCAGCCTTTCATGACAGCTCTTCCCGTCTTTCTCCGTCTCCCTCCATTCCTCTCTGTGCCTGACATCTTCTCCCCTTCCCCTCCTTTCTCTCCCCTCAGCTGATTGTCATCCGCTCCTCCTTGCCTCCCTCCATCCTTTGTCATCTCCCACCTGCATAACCTAAAGAGAGGGGGCGGCGGAGGCCTGCGGAGGGCTCGTCAGCGCTCAGCAGGAACCCCGCATCCGCCCGCCTGCGTGTTTCCTGGGGAGCCGTGACAGCCCAGCACCTGACCGCAGGCAAATGATGATAATAGCAGGAGAGATCAAAGCTGGAGAGGATAACGCAGGCAAACGAGCACGAGGCTTTCCGTCTTCCTCCTCCAAACAGTGTCTGGTCCACTTGAGGCAGCTGATGTGGTTGGGTTAGAGAAAGAACGATTAGATCTGTGGGCCGCTGACCCGGCGACAGAGCATGACCTCCAACTCTTCTGCACAGGCTGAGTGTCTCTCACTTTTTGCTTTGAAACAGCATCATTAAGACAGTGTTGTTTGTTTGACTCGGGACATCTCCGTTGCCCACTATATTTAAAACAACATTTCGGTTTAATCATCTCAAAGCCTTGGCAGGATTTTCCACCACATCTGCCTTAAAGTCAGTGTGTTTTCTTTGCATTGAGGCGTCAATACTGATACTTACTTAAATGCTCTTCCTCTTGTGTTCTCTCAGGTGTATTTTGTATCCATGTCACCGACTCAGGTGTAAAGAAAAAGCAATAACATGTGGATTCGCTGAAGCCAAGAGGGAGGACTCTTCTATCCCCCCAGATATGAAAGGTCAGTTTCCGTGTGCAGCCTGAACCTGACTCTCATTCATCAGCCCTCTTTTTTTTTTTTTTTGCCTGAAATGCCAGAAGGCTTGATCAAGCTCTTGCTAAAAACTCAGTACATCACACAGTAACTGGTGCCGGTGCCGAGAGCAGCCTAAGCTCGGCCAAAGCTTTCAGAATTCCTGCGCATTTCATTCGTCACAAAACAAACCGCAGCTTGGAGACCCGAAACAACGGCGGCGCCTCAGTCCCAGGTGTTAGGTGGCCGTGCCAGGGCCAGAGCAGCCCGGCCTGCATCAGCAGACACACATCATTTGTCCCTCTCAGTCTCATTCTCCGCTGGGAGATGGAGCTCTCATCAGTCATCCTTCTCCATCAGCCCTGGTGATTGGCTTATTATGTCCTGGACAGATGAAGAGTGGGACAAATATCACCCACACATCATTGCTTCCATGATCTCACACACACACACACACACACACACACACACACACACACACACACACACACACACACACACACACACACACACACACACACACACACACACACACACACACGGTTATCCTAAGGGGACCTTTGCATTGCCTTCCATTTATTTATTCCATTTGTTTTTTTTTATCGTAAGCCAAGACCTTTAACCTTGACCTCACCTTAACCTTTCAGTCATTATTATGAATCTTTCTGATAAAGTCATTAGAGTTAATTAAAGTGAGAACTTACAGATTAGAATGAAACACAAAAAGGTGAATAGAAAAGCTGAAAATAAAGATAAACAGATATACACATACAAAACCTCTTGGATCAATATCAGGGCAACACAGATAATTAGATGCATTATTTAAAATTTTAAGTTTAATTTTAAGTTTTGGTTCATTTTTGGTTCCTCACTTGACATATTAACCACATTGTATTTTTTTTAATGGTTAGGCTATTAATTTGTCTTCCTATACATTTTCTTTTTGGAGCCGAGGCTGCAGCTATTTCCAGTAAAGTCCACCGTGAAGCTGCGTTACATCCCATCATAGCGTCCATGTAGTCAAATGCACAGAGCAGCAGCTGCTACTACCTGTCTCTGGTGACACAGGGATATGCTTTCTCTGGGCTTACTGGGTTTTTAGTTGCCTGAGGGCCCCAGCCAACCAGGATTAGTTCCCTTCTCCAAAATCTTTACATAAAATCGTTATGAAAGGTGACGCCTCAGTGACACCGGCGGAGAGCGTGCGCTCTCAGCTGTGAGCTGCGTCTGCAGCAGATGGTTCAGGTGTCATAATGCGCCGGAATAATCCCTTTATGTATTTCAGGCCCGATTTCAGGTTGTTCAAAGAGTCGGGCACAGGCGGATAACGTGGTGGCTCTGTTCTGGAGGAGTCCAGGGACCAGGTCCTCTGCGTGTTGGTCTCTGAGAGGTGGAGACTGCACACATGTGGGGGTTTTGCTCTGCCTATGGATATACTGTAGTTTTCAATCTGAGGTGAACAGAGGTCACTTCAAAAACCTCAGCACCTTCCTTCTCCCTTATCCTCTTTGCACAATTCTTTTATACTTCAGCCCCTCTGCCATCGTGTCTCCCAAAGCGCCCTGATTCTGTTACCAATTTCATGCAGTATTTCTGCCGAAGCCTCTATTTTGCCTTCACTTCTACCCACTCCCTTGTCAATCCATCTCTATTTCACGCAGCATGTATTCTCATTTGGACCTCCCACTTCCAGCGCCGTTAAATCTTTCCCTCTGATGCTTTGCTCCTCACCTGTTCCATGATCATTTCCTCTCTCGGCGCTGTCGTCCTGCTTTAAAGATTTTCTTCTTGTCCGCCTTGCAAATGCCCCCAGTGCTTAACATTTCTTTTTTTCAGGGCAGCTTAAGGGTGTGTGAGTTTTACTTGCTTAAATAAAACAGTCAGGCGGTTTTGTGACTATATCAGAGATGATTAATTCATTTCTCCCCTCATGCATACTGGAGTGGACTGGACGGTGCACAGTTTGTCTTATTTTCTTAAGCTTAATGCACATCATTATTGAAAATTCAGATACTCTTGTACTTTCTCTAAATGTGGGTGGGAGAAAAAAAAAAGAAGAAAGAAAACAGACATTACAGCTATTTCCAGCTGTTACTTTTCACTTCATGTATATCACAGCAGGCATGCTTGAGTATTTATTCAGTATTTGTCAGTTTTGTTGGGGGAGAACAGGCACTGGTGAGGGAGGAGGACACACAGGTGAGTGAGATCCAGGCGCAGGTGACAGATATCAGGGCAATCAGGCAGGAGGGAAATGCTGATGACTCTTTTTGGTAAGCAGCCTAAATCATTTTTGATTTTCCATGACCAAAATTGTTCCAGTGATATTTTCTATATGTAGTTGCCATAATAGTTGCACTTGTGATGTAAGAAAGAACTCCAACTTCAGGCGCGACAGTCAGACGTGTTACACTCCTTCACCAGCTTGTCCAACACCCTGCAGACCGTCTTCTTGCATGTGGGCCACATTTTAAAAGCATCGAGCATTGCTATCAAATGCAAATCAACCACTATCATGATTTCATGGATTACTGGGAGCATCTGGCTGCTGTTTCTGAAGTCTCTGCTCTGCCAGAATACGCCACTGTTGTTGTGGTAGAAAATTCAGGGGACAATAATTCTGGTCTAATCTTTGTACTTTAAGTGGAATATTTAAAACGGATTTCAGAACAGCTTCAGACTCTTGAGGCATAAACATTGGAAGAACCTTGTAGTCCTTGAGCTCTTTACTAGTCCATCCAAAAGCCATCCACTGTGCAGAAAATTAAGAAAAGCTGATGGTGGTGGAGGGGATTGAAGGGGTAATTGCAGTCCTCCCATCGTGGTATCTCGGGCTGCACTCCAAGCCTCGTTCTGTCTGCCAGGACTGTAGAGCAGGTGGATGAAGGGAGATATACTGTAGGTGATGGTAATTAATTAAAATTCTCCCTCTCCTCCCCTTCCTCCTTTAATGCATACATAAGTACTCCTGTTCAGACCACAAGGTGAGCGTGAGCTGCAGCGCAGGCAGGAGAGCAGAGAAGGACCTGATCCTCAAAGCTGCACCTTTTCCAAGACTGCAGCAATTTATACAAAATCCCTCATTATGAGACGGCAAACTATTAGAGGGTTTCCGTCCATATAGTATCAAATCATTCAAATATTAACGATTTGTCAAGATTTGGGACTTCAGTCTGGATTCCTAAGTGAGCGGAGTTCAATCACTAAAACTACGGATGTGGTCACAATAAGAGCTGATAAATCGACAGTTTAAGTGAAATATGTAAACTTCCCTCTATGTCAGCTTCCCTGCAGGCCAGCTCAGACTAAATAGAGCGTGAATTAGCAGGGCAACGGCAAATTGTGATGTTTAATGTACAGGATTAAGAGACTGAATTGTATGCTCGCTAGTGGGCAAAAATTAGCATTTTGGATCATACTGTAGTTCAATTAAAGGAGTCTCAATATTAATTGGATTTAATTAACTAAAAGTGAAATAGTCTATTTTCCTAAAGGTTAATCCCATATTACATCCACATTCCCGGGGTTGTCTGTCATCTGGTTTTCAGGGATTCATGCCTACCAGTTCTATATTAAGCTGCAGCCATATTATGTGCTAATATGCAACTGCGTAACGTGGTGTAGGTGCAGAGTCCCACAATTATTCCTGATTTTACAGTCTACTGTGGTGCGGAAAAACCATTTGCCCTTACATGATTTCTTCTTTTCTTTTCTTTTTTTTTTTTTTTTGCATGTTGGTTGCATGAAATTTAGATCATCAAACAAATTTAAATATTAGACAACACAAGTAAACTGTCTCAATTGTCCACACCACCGTACAGGGTTGCACAGACAGCAGACAGCACTTTCATCGGGCTTTTTAATCAGGCGTCACGCTCTCTGTTGCGATTAGGTGGAGTTCTCCAGCCGGCTGCTTCTGAACAACACCCACTAAAAAAGCAGATAATGATTCCACATTTTCAGACTCAAAGAAAATTACCTTTCCTCCACTGTCTCCCCCGCTTATCCCCGTCCTCCACCTCCACATCTGCAGTCAGAACCAGCTCGGCTGTGAGAAAATGAAAATAAACAATGAAAGGAAGGTGAGAGCGGGTAAGAGAATTTGTCTTGTCACACACACACACACACACACACACACACACAAAGACAGCAAGAGAATCTAATATGAGCAGCCGCCACTGTGATTCAGTGTTGTGTCCTCTGGCCTTCCATATGTCACAAACCATTTTCAAAAATCATCAGACGCGCTCCCACACCCACCGTCGAGTTTATAACACGCCGCGGAGATGCACGGCTACAATAATTGAGTTTTTGTGTTTGGGCATCTGCGCTGGCGATACGTGATCCCCACTCTTCATTCCATATGTCAAAAGTCATTATTCGTGCCGCTTCCCTTTAATTGACTCATCTTTCCTTCATTTTATCTCTGGGCTGCACGCACCGGGGTTCATCTCCAGGCTACAGTCACGTCTTTTTTGGGGGGCTTATTATGCAAGAAATAGTAAAAAAAGGGCAAAGGAGGCGAATGTCTGAAGAGGTGAGTTAGAAAAGGAAAAAAGCAACAAGAATAACGCTGCCTTTATGATTTCCTGTTACAAGATAACTGCTGTCACCTCATTAAAGATGCTGACAGACTAATCTGCTAACTTCACAAATCAGATATTGATCACATTTTTGTCTGAGTAGTCTTGTGCTCATTCCCTCCTCCCTCATCTGTCCATTTATCTCAACGTCCTCACCTGTGTCTCATTGTCTCCACCCTCTTCCTGGTGTATAGAAGCTATTTTCCTCTTTACTTTTAACTACTGTCTACCAAGCCTTGGAACAAATAAATCTTGGGTGTGGATGGATGCATGGTGCAGCAGTAAAACTGCTGCACAAGTTTCTGGTTAGGATGATCTTTTTCATGTTTGCTGTGAATTCAGGCATGTTCTCTGCCTCCATCCTTTCTTTCAAGGCCTGGAACAGATCCCAGCTCATGGGCAGGATGCAGGTTCCACCCGTACACGTCGCCATCTGTCAGATCGCATGAAGACGAGCAGCTCTTCACACCCACATCCGCTGCTACGGCTGCCCGCTACTAGAACGGTGGGTAATGTTTATTCCTTTGGTTTAAATTTGTATCGGCACCTCTTACCTCCACGTCCCACTGATGGAAACTTTATTGCACCTGCGTACGTGGCCCGAAGGGTAGAGACAGGTGTTCTAAGTGGTATTTAGGCCATGTGAGGCCTAGTTTAGCTCCGTGTGAGGGTGAAACAGATGTAAATGAGCTTTTAAGCTTGTGGCTGGTGTAGAGCATTCTCCGAAGCTACCTCATTTATCCCCTTCATCCTCTTCTGAGCTGGGGATCCAGACAGTCGCTGGAGGCTCGGGCCTCCTCCGTGACTTTTTGGAAGCGAGTGAGTCATTTGTGATGATGACCCAGATGCCCTGATCTTCTGTCTAGCCCCCCCCCCTCCCCCCTCCCCCTCCCATGCCTCCGTTTGGGGTCTGAAATACCCTCATGTCCCGGCAAATCTGCTCATCACTGTCTGGACTTCCATCAGGAATATCTTCTGACTAAGAGCTTTGCGGTCTGCAGCGGTCCAATAAAATAACTGTCTCTGTCTGTGAGGCTGCGCACTCCCCCCACAATAACGTAGCAACAGACGGCTGTTATTAAAACAGATGCTGTGAAAAGATGCTAAGCACATGTACCTGTTCTGCCATACAGCATCCTCCATTGGTGTGTGAGATGTGCTTAGATTAGTTGCCATGGTTTCTCCTGTTTTGATCACACTTATATAATGTTATTGGTGGCTGGTTACTATGAAAAATGAACACGCACACGCACACACACACACACATACACAGTTTGTGTCAGTTTATGTTGCTAACCACCCCCACATCCTTGTCCTTTCTCAAAGAGAGGAGCCTGAGGACAAACAACAGCTCCTCTCACATCATCTTACTCTTACATTCATTACTCTTCCTCCCCATCAGCCTCTCTTTCCCCATCTTCCATATCTGCTCTACCTTTCAGCCTTATTGTCACCGCTCTCTTCCCTCCCGTGCCCCACTTTATCTCTCCAGTCAATGTTGTATTGATCTTGAGCTCTCTCCTGCCATATCTCCATATCTCTTAATTCCCACACTTTCCCTCTCTACCTCGCAGGGTTGTTTCCATTTTCGCACAGATACACAATCTGTCTTTCCATCAGCACCTATAGCTTGCTCAGGCACAGTCTGTCCCCTACAGTCGTTTATTAATCTCTTTTTCTGGCTTGCTATCTCTGAAAGCAGAATGTAACTGCATCTCCACCAGCCTGACCTTCGTGCCAGACGTCACCCACACCGACTCAGGCTGTCTAACGTGGGTTTGGCTCAGTCTGGTGGCATGTTGGCACAATCGAGCTCAGGTTCTCTTAAGTTAATAAGATATTAATAAGCATTTCAATGGGAGCTGGAACTGCCTGGTCCAGTTCCTGTATTGAGGCTACAGTTTCACCCGATACACTGTAAAATGAGGTTGGGTGAGGATTCAAGGATCTACGAACGTGACAAGGGATCCACGGACCCCTTGCCAAGAAGATCTGAGGCAGTTTCAAACATAAAAAAACCTCAGGCCATATCATAATTTAAGTTTTACAATGCCCTCCATGTACCAAGATACACATATTTTCATGCTATTTTGAAGTATTATTACCTTCCTTGAATCCATTCCAGGTTCTTCTTTGTGGGGTTTGCATGTCCTCCCAGTGGCCGAGTGGGTTTAGGTACTCAGGTACTCCAGAGTCCTCCCACATTCCACAAACATGAAAATTAGCTAACCTGGATCCTCCCTTCTGTGTGTGTGTGTGTGTGTGTATCCTGTGATGGACTGCTGACCTGAGCGCTTACATGGGTGCACGGATCGAACTCTTGTCTGGTCAGCCTCTTCATCAAGCTCAAGCTTGAGCCAGAAGGTGACATCTGGCCACCCCAGGGGGCACAGACACAAAAGGTCAGCCCATGAAAAACCCAATCTCTTAAACCCATTTCTTTTTCCACACCCTCTTCATCACATTTCCGGATGTCTCCAGAACCCAACTTCTGTCGTGTTTTCCTTTTCTTCTCCCTCAGCTCCCACTCTTCATCCGGATCACGTTATGTTTGCTGCCTAACACCTCCCACCTCCCCCTGTTTTCGTCTTTTATCTTTTTCACAATCCATTATGTGTTTTTTTGATATCCTCCCAGTGTCTATCACCCATCTCCCCATCTGTGCCTACATTGAATCTCCTATTCCTTTTTTTATCCTTCTATTCTTTTCTTGCTTGCTAACCCCCCTCCTTCCATGCACACACACACACACACACACACACACACACACCCTCCTGCTCACAACCCTGCTCACGTCCAGGTCTGTTTCCACTGATAAGACTCTCAGTAATACCCCTGCACATGCACATGCAGAGGGAGAGAAAATAATGTTGCATTGCCGACATAATTGCCATCGCTGCTAACTGCCATTGCTCTGTTTCCTTATGTCAGCGCTAATGAATGTGTCAAAGATACCGTCCTAGAGCCAAATAGAAGCAGGAAATGAGCGGGCGCTGGGATAAGGTGCGCAGGACAAGGCAGTTTTGTTTTGAGCTACACCGAGAGCAGTCGTCAGCCAACATTTCACGGCTGACTCAGGCGGCCAACAGCGACTAAGCTGCTCAAGACGCGGTCAGAGGACCAGGGCAGCCAGGGCAACGGCCAGATGTCAGATTTCTGTCCACTTTGTTTGCCTGCAAACACTAAATCCAATTAACTGCCTAATTCACTAAAGATGGAATCAGGATTTCATTTAACCTGATTTTTTTTTTAATCACAATGGTCTCTCCTGAGTCCTTTGCATTATGTGATTTGCCGAAATTCCCGTTGTTTTTCGGTAGTAGCTTTCATCTGATGTTTCCGTTTTTATTCTGCTCTACCTGGTATGCCATCTGGGGGAAATAACTGATATTAATTATAAAAAAGAATTAAACTTTATCCAGTTTTACCCATTATCTCTAAAGACTTGCTGGCCAGTAATGATTTAACAAGCAGCCTAAACAGAAGAGATAAAGTTCTGGCTATTTTATCAAAAATAAAGCTGCACAGGTTTAAATCTTTATTTTCTCTAAGCTGTCAACAACTTTGGTTCATTACAGTAATTTATTCTCTTCTTTAAAGGTTTGAGTGACCAATAAATACAGCACATGCACATTTTTAATATATAACGGCTTTATTTTGGGAGTTTCCGGATGCTGTAGCCTCAGTATAGGGTTACGTGATGGAAAATAGCTCGGGTCATATGAGAAGCGTGTGGTA
Organism: Arothron firmamentum; assembly: GCA_016586285.1. NCBI lineage: Eukaryota > Metazoa > Chordata > Actinopteri > Tetraodontiformes > Tetraodontidae > Arothron > Arothron firmamentum. Next base: position 145,837 of record BJFM01002039.1, on the reverse strand, counting down.
TTTTTGCACGTGTGACTACAGTCAGATTTAATTCCACTTGGCTCATGACTGTCTGCCTTTTGAAAAGGAGAGAAGTCGCCAAAAACAACAGTCATGAGCGAGGCTGTAATTAGCCTCGTGATACAGCCGACAATGGAGAAGGTGCAAGCAGAAGAGAGGCTGATTAGGTCTGTGCATTTAAATGGAACTTCTGAGACGCTGGACCAACAGTGAGACTCATCCCTCAGCTGAAATAAACGACGATCAAATGTAAATGTTCTAAAATTTGAAATTGAGTGATAATAAGGCGATAAATTATTTTTTACTCACATCCATTTATATTCCATCCAGGCTGTGATATATTCAGCTCCAACAGACTTTCATAACCTAAATGTCATCCCATTTTGCTCTAAATGTCAGCGCAAATGAAAAGTCTCCAGAAAAACGTACCCGTTACCTGGCTGCGATGCGTAACCCACGTGGTGGCTTCATAAATTCCTTTTTGAAACTGTTATTATCACAACCACTGCAAAGACATCGTCTGTATGCACACACTACATGCACAATCATATATTCACTACATTGAAGCATGTCACTTAGGTGCCAAAACATCAACAACACCAAGATGACACAGAATTACAGAAGAAAATCACAATTCCATTTTGCTGACAGTTTCTGGAATCAGAAACATCAAAACAGTTTATTCCAGCGTTTGGTTCTCACCAGAAGAACAAACCAGTAGCGATTTGGTAACAACCCCTCAACACACTAACTAACATGCTTACTTAGTCGTTTGGTCTGTGATGAAAGGTCAACTACATAAAGGTCTATGACTATTAGGCTAAAAGGGGTTGCTTCTGCTATCGTGGCTGTATTGGATCACCTTTGGTCAATAAATTGATTCGCTTCCTTTGTGTTGACAGGAACAAAGACAGCATCTAGATTAGAGGGCCTTGTCTTTGGTTCCTGTCAGTGGTGTCATAGCTGACTGAGAATCCTGCATAGAGAGGACATATTGTTGAAAAAAAAAACCACCATTCTGTTGCACTTCATTTACAGCATATTTTAGGAACGAGAAGGCTCATTTTTCTAATTCCAGGCGGTCCTGTTTGTGGTTGGATGGGTCAGAAGGTGAAGTAGGAGGCGTCTGCTCGACACGGCCTGTAGGAATCGTAGGATGCCAACTCTTAGCCTCGGGGTCACAGGCCAGGCTCAGCGATGAGCTGTCAACTGACCTTGGGCGTTCAGTCAGCAGCGTGTGTGTGTGTGTGTGTGTGTGTGTGTGTGTGTGTGTGTGTGTGTGTGTGTGTGTGTGTGTGTGTGTGCGCGTGTGTTTGTGTGTGTGTGCGCACGCTGCGGGAGCAAATTTACTCTGACACGTTGACACAACCGAACAATATAAATCCCAGTTTTTCTCCTGTATTCTTCAAGTAGGTAGAATAAGGGAAAGAGTAGGATGTGCCTTTAGGAGCTCTCTGGAAGCATGATCGGATAAATATGGGGTCTGTGGTTCCGCTGTAGGCGGAGGTTGTTCTCTTCTGCTGGCATGATGAGGTTCCCTGAAACTCAGTCTTTACTTTAGTTAGAAGGTTTGCATTTGTTGATCCCTTTCTTTGACTTCCCTAGTCTTTGTGCAGCTGGGAGCTTTATTTCTTGTTGTACATTTGAAACACATTTTTAAATCATCATTATTGCCTCAGAGGATGATACCCCCTCTTCCTGTCTTTTATTCTGCTTCCCACTCTTAACGTCTTCGCTTTTATTCCTGCCTAGCCGTTGAGAGACGGTGCCTTCTCTGTACGCCCTGCAGCCTGCTGAATTGTGAATCCAAACAGCTGGAGCAGCAGCAGATAGACTGTGACTGAGAAAAAGGAGGGGGGGGGGGGGGGGGGGGG
>BJFM01002039.1:123335-135794 GCA_016586285.1 Arothron firmamentum | reverse complement strand
CCTTCCCACATGGTTCCCCGTCTCTGTGTTTGTTTGCCACAGTCAGACTTTTATACTTGTAATCCTTCGGTCTGGCCGCAGTCGGCTCTTGAAATGACACAAGTTCTCCCCCACCCCGCTGACGGATGTGGCCTTTCCACTTGCTGAAATGCCACCTTGTGCCATAAAACGCTAAATCGCAGCCTTCAGAAAACACCCCCGTGAGTTATGGAGCCTCTCTCGTGGCATCTGACTGAGCGTCAAGCCTAATTTGCATCATTAGATTTTCTCAGCTGTGGAACGGCTCTGACCTTCCTCCATCATTAGTGACAGAGTGGAACGGCGCCGCCCCCCCCATCTCCACCGTGCCCTCCACTTTCATCTCCAGCCCTCCCGTCCTCAGTGTCCATCATCGCCTCCCTCCATCGCTTACATAGGGTCAGATTATACGACTCGGCACTTATCTTTTCCAGTCTTGGCATTTTCAGTTTCTTTTTTTATCTGGCTTCTCCCGGAGCCCCGTCCTATTTGTGATGGTTTATCGTCTTTGTCTTCAAATCCCTGTTTGGCTTTTAGCTACCTAGGAAGCTGAAGAATTGAATTAATTTCTCCTCTTCTTGAAGACAGATGGATAAAGAGAACAGCTCCCCATCTCCATTCACACATAGGTGTGCACAAACACTCTGAGCTTCGCAGGGTGGAAAAAGTGCTGTTGCCTTTCAGGTAAGATGTCTCCAGGGAATCTAGTTTTCCTCCCAGGGATCAACAGACTATCAGCGCAATCTGCAGCTCCTCCGTCTGCAACGTGATTTCACTTCCCGATGACCAACGCCTTGGACAACCATATCCGCTTTGTCATCTGGAAAGTCGTTAGCCTTTGGAAAGGAAATGACAGCAGCAGTGAACTCCCTTTGCTTCCTGTGTAGGGCGGCACAATCAGAAACGTGACAAAACATGCAGCGCACGAGAGACGTGATTTATCGCCGCACGCCGCCGCCCTGACATGGAAGAAAAAGGAGACGATGCAGGTTTCGCGTGTATGAGAAACATCGGGTGTGGCCCGTGGCAGGGACGATGCATGCGTGAGTCTGAGTCATTTCCACACACACCAGTAATAAGGCCACAGAGCCCCAGAGGGCCAGTCTAATTCACCACCGCTCTGTCACTTCTCATGACGCCTGTCACTCAAATTGTTTTTTCCCCCCTTTAGAGACAGGTCAGGCTTGATTAAATGATCCTTATCTCTGGGCTGTTTCTACCATCCACCATTCCCGCACTTTAATTACACCCCACCCACTGTAATCACCCAACATGCTTCCGCAGCAGCGTGCACATACGCTTCAGGAGCAGCACATTTTTGCCGCTATACCAAGCATCTGTAGTAGTGCACGTAATGATTTGTCGCTGTTTGATCTGGCTACAGCTGGCGCGCGCTCAAATCTCTGAATTGCTACCTCGGCGCTGACAAAACATGGCGCACGTACAACACCGCACAGCACAGCTGTCTGTGGATTAGAGAAACTCTGGATGGAAAAGGTCCGTGTGGAAATAAACGCTCTTGTAGTTCCAATCTGCTCGCTAATGTGTTGCATAGTAGAGCACCGCCCTTTCAAGGCCTCCAGCAGGACTGGTTAATGCAATGAACACAAGGAAATCTTCTCAACGACACATTTTTACCTCCTCGTGATGGACCTGAACCGGGGCCGGGGACAGGAAATACTGTAACTTTTCAAGTTGCTTGATTTTGTGGTCATTTGAGAGTCGTTGTGATTTCCTTTCACCGCCGCTCTGTCATTCCATTGCTGTCTGGCCACCTAAGCCTGCGCTGGAGTCGCACGATTAAACCCCCGGAGCTCCTGGACCACAAGATGTCATTGGAACAAAGAGGGGAAAATGTGATGTCATACGATGGCAATGCCTTCCCGACTTAGCCCGAGAGCGCTGGTTTAACACCTGACCAGAGAGCATATGGTTGCAGGCATGGGTACCTGCTATCTCATAAGCTGCCCTCTGTTTTTTATTTATCACACTGCATCCCTCTCTCCGTCTCCCTCACTGTGTGGCCGTGTGCCCAGATTTCAGATAGAAAAAGCAGGTCAAAACACAGCGGGATGTGAGAAACTTCAGTGCCGCAAGCACTAATTAAATGTGTTTCTTTAAGTCCAACAAAAAACATATATTTAATATCGCAGTTTACACGGGGATTCATGGTCGGTTCAGCAGCTCTCTTAGGGTCAACTGATATCCTGTCAAAGGGAAGCTTCCATTTATTTGATTCCCTCTCAGCCAATTAAGAGCCAAGATTTCTACATCATCACACAAGTGATTCTTCTGACAATGACAGAGCACTGATGAGATTAAAAACAAAGGCCTGGCGGGTGGAAGGAGATGATATCTAATCCGTTTTAAGAAGTTATATGATGTGATGTAAGCCAACAGGTCCTTGTTATCATAACAGGATGAAGACGTCAGATGAAATAGTCCCCACAGAAACCCGCCCACCCTAACCCTGGCCTAACCCGAACCCACCTGACCCTAACCTAACCCTAACCCTAACCCTAACCTAACCCTAACCCTAACCCTAACCTAACCCTAACCCTAACCTAACCTAACCTAACCTAACCCTAACCTAACCCTAACCCTAACCCTAACCCTAACCTAACCCGAACCCTAACCTAACCCTAACCCTAACCCTAACCTAACCCTAACCCTAATCCTAACCTAACCCTAACCCTAACCCTAACCCAATCCTAACCTAACCCTAACCCTAACCTAACCTAACCCTAACCCTAATCTAACCCTAACCCTAACCTAACCCTAACCTAACCCTAACCTAACCCTAACCCTAATCTAACCCTAACCCTAATCTAACCCTAACCCTAACCTAACCCTAACCTAACCCTAACCCTAACCCTAACCCTAATCTAACCCTAACCCTAACCTGACAGGTCAGAATAATAGGCTCTAATCTGTCATCTGTCTGCACTGTGGATCATAAAGGCTAGAACACAGACGTATATTCTTGCGTAATATGCACTTGAAAAATCCTAAAACATCTCGGCCCGTCACTGTTTATTTCTGTAGATGTATGTCACGGCGCGTTTGGCCAGTAAATTGACAGGCAGGAAATAGTCGGGCCACAGCAGGGTTGGGGGTGCGCTGCTCTTCCATGTTTGAAGCGATCAAAACGCTGTTTGAAGTGAATCATTGGATGCTACTGTGGTTTGTTTTTCCCTTTAATCCCAGAATCCCTCTGTGCATATTTATCACAACTGTCAGACTCTTCTCAGCTGTCTGGAAATAAAAGAAGAGACGGCGACAGAAGGGGACACGGAGGGAGAGGTTTGCCTCGCTTTGAAATCTGCGCCTGCTGACAGCGATCTGGTGCTGGTTCCTGTAACTGGGAACACTCCCAACCCATTTACATTCTGGACAAGTGTCAATTATTCAAGACAAATCAGACTGGATCTAAAGAACTGGCTGCTTCCACATTTCTCTCAAAACTTTCATGAGCAGAGAATAATTAGATGCAAGAAATCAAGCGCGTAGTCACTTCAGTGGGTTGAAAGGGACACGTGCACACATACACTGATGTCTGTCATGAGTTCGATCAATGCTCATTATAATGGAGGAGAGAGTAAGAAAGCCGGGAAAGAGTGGGAGAATCACACAAACAGAGGACATCAAACGAGCGAAGCAAATGTGCTTGAGCTTTTTTTTTCCTGCCTGTGTCGTCAGCCATCGCAACAGCAACCTGATGGAGCTAAAAAAAACCAACAAAAAACCGACAGCGAGCAGCAGCTACTGATAAAATGAGAATAAGAATCTAGAATTTACAAATGAAACCATCAAATATTCACTTTATCATGAGCTCAGCTCACAAAACAACAAGCGAATCAAGTTTAAACAGCTAATTTGAAGACACATCCTAAATCAAGGCTGACTCGGGGTGAAATATTTAGCACTGGTGCGGTTTTACAGCAGCATGTGAGACATTTGCTAACTTCCTGCTAAGCTTGAAGGAAGGAGATAATCCCGACTCTGCAGATGTTCCTGCTGAGAGCTTGGTATCGTACGAAAGTCAGTATTTATTAAGACGGACTTTGGTCAATATTGTATTGAATATTTATTGAATATTTATTATTACATTTATGGTCATGATTTATTAGCATTTTAATAATAACAATAATAATAATAATAAAAGAATGTAATCAACTTGAGCAGAAAGTGAAAAAAGTTATCATTGTCCTGACTTTATCAGACCCCCTGCTGGGCCCTGCAAGGTTTGAAAAAGAACAGGCCAGTCTCTCTCTCTCTCTCTCTCTCTCTCTCTCACACACACACACACACACACACACACACACACACACACACACACACACACAAAAAACGGATGTGATGACCTTTCTGGACTTGTGTCACTTCTAATCCATTTAGGTCCATCTAAATCCCACCCACTGACTGAGGCAGACATCTCCTGTCTGGACAGAGTCCTTGCAGAGACTGTTGTCCTCATTCCGTGTTAAAGATACTGTATTTCTTCACATTTTTGGCGATGCAATATTTATTTGGAGCAGTCTGAGGACTTGTGGGAGCCTCTTTCCCCTTTAATAATCCACCAGTGTGTAGTTTTTCTTTATCTTTTCACTGTTTTGTTTTGCTTTGCCTGGTGCTGCCAGACATCGTTCTCCATGCTCTGTGCATCATCTCCCCGTGCTTTCACTTTCCCCATCACGTTCGGTCACCTTTGATGCGGTTAGAGCAGTGAGGCAGGCCTTTCTCTACTTCTGCCAGTTTATGCTAAGTGCTCGTGTCTGAGCTCCTCAGGAAAGATGCAGACGTGCGCTACTGTACATCAGCTCAGAGAGATCACAGGGTTCTGTTAAGTATTTTGAGGATCACTTGGTTACAGGCAAAACAACACAGTGGGAGGCAGCATGAGTCACAACGCATGAGGCAGCATGGCCCGTGCAGAGAGACGGCAGTCGGAGAGGAGGTGATGCTTCTCTGGAGAAAAACGTGTCAGTGTAGATTTCTTGGCTAAACCGGCCAAAGTTAACGTCTTCGATCTTTCTGACCCCGCAGTCATCAGGACGGTGCATTCACGGAACCTTTGTGTAATGGTTCGTTATTCTGGTATTTCTCTTCTCTATCGAATTATTCAAGTGATTGTATAATAGCTGTCGTACCAGACTATGAGAAATCAGATCACATCTGTAACTCTTTTTCTTGTAAAACAAAGAAACCAATGATCAGTATTGACGTGTCGCCATGAAAGGTCAGGGGTCTGTTCTCTCTGGGGTGTTTTAGAGCTGGGGGAACAACTGAAGCCATGATGGCGCTCCGTAAAGATCAGATTAGACCACATGTCACATTCTTTTAGTAACAGTAATGATAAACTCTGGGAAATATGTGTGTAAATGATAAAGATTTTTATTTAGGAAAATATGTTAAGAAGCACACGTACGGGGCTTTATGAAGTAATTGTTTTAATTATGGTTTGAGCTCTGTCGCATCAACATTTTGTGGTTTTTGTGATCTAATCAGCTAAAGGTCAAACTGGGCAGCAGCTTGTCAGTCTGGATCAGCTCACACCCGCTGCACCGGTCTTCTTGGAGGACACAGCTCCAGCGTTCTTACATGGTTTTCAGTATGCAAATGTTAAAAGGGAGGGTTACTCACACTGCACAGCACACAGAAGAGTTTGTCTGTGAGCACTGGGGGGGTCACAGGAATTCTGTGAATTAGGGGAGTTGCTGTTATTCTGACATTGGTGTTGGTTTTCCTGTGTTCCAGTGTTGTTGTTGTCGTTTTTATTCATGTTCGTGCTTGTGTTCTCTCTTCAGGCACTGCTCCACTGTGTGCTCTGTGAACCTCCCCTCACTTTAAGCTTTGCTCCATCTAATATCATCTGATGACAGCTTTCCTTCTGTTTTCAGAGAGTTTCTTGTTGCATCGCGGCTCACATGAGGCCCAATTAAAGCCGAGCTGACTTCCGAAAGGAACTTCTGCACTCACTCGGAGGCGCTGATATTGCTCACAGATTATCGCCGCCAAAACAATTCAATCTCTGCCCTCCTGATTTTTGCAACCCCCTCCTCTCCATCCTCCTCTGTTTGGCTGTGACGTGCAGCTTCTCATCCACTCTTCAGACTCGCCTCGGGCTTAAAATTGAGTGACTAAGCACGGATTTAATACTGGACTTATGGCTACTTAGCAATGAGAGGTGCCAACTGTCGGTTGTATTTTTAAAGGGAAAAAGGTGAATGAAGATTGTGTTTTATTTCCAGTAATGGAAAAAGTACGCAGATGAATGCGTAAGGGCTCCCGCATGATAGAAATAGGGAATGATGGAGACAGAGAGGAGCAAAACAAAGCAGACAAAGCTTGATGGACATGTAGCAAAGCTGAGGAGACCCACGCTCTGATGACCAAATATAACAGCTTATAAAGGCTACCAGTCAACATGGATGACCTATTTACCATCAGACACACTGGCTCACAAACACACATGAGATAATGAGCGCAGCCTTATTTTATCCTCCAGCGAGTAGCCCTGCGTTTGAAAGAGTCTGCTCATAATTGACGCCTGATTGGACGCCGCGCGCTGCTCCTCAGTATCAACAGGTTGGTTATTTTTAGCTTCCTGGTTTTGGCCGCCATCGCATTCTCCGCCTGGTCTGGCTCTGGACAGCTGGCCTGGGACAGAATCCCTCTCCCGCACTCTCTGAATAGTTGCAGCTCTCACTCCAGCTGTTGCTTTAACATCTGGCAAATGTTAATTCGTGGAGCTGTGAATTTTGGGGACGGGGTGAATTCCGGTGCGCTGGCTGTGCAGGAGCCGTTTACAGTCTGGCCCCGGGCTTGTTAATTAGTCAGGCGGCACACAGGATTGGAATTAAAAATCGGCTGCAGGCAAAACTGTCAATATTTGCTGTAAAAGTGGGGGTGAAGGTGTGTTTTCATGCTGCTCGCTGTCTGTCAGAGGTAGCCATCATGAGCCTGTGTGTTTGTCCTTGAAGCCTCGCTGTCTCCATCATATCAGCTCATTGATTCAAGCTGTGAGGCTGCCGCTGACCCGTTGGATGACTCCCGGGGGGAGTCGGGGGGAGACGTGCGCCATCCATCAGACGGCTGCAGCCAGACAGTGTCCACGCTGACACAGGCCCACCAGTAAATGGAAACTTGGCTTTGTTCGGAAGGAGATGATCCATTAGGGCTGACAGTGATCTTATCTGTACACATCACTCACCACATACCTCACACCAGCATCAGATGTATTTATGAGCACTTCATTGTGTCAGGATTGTGTGTAACCCCAAATATCCAGCGCTAAAGCAACTACAGCAACAAAAGACTCCCCTTGAACAGGAAGAAACCTCGAGCTGAACCCAGGGGGGGTTGAGGACGGCAGGGTACTGTTTAGACTTCCAGGGGGGCTCTCCTGTTGTCAACCTGGAGGCCACGTTTGCACGTCGCTCTGCTTTTCGGTTGCGATAGTGGGCACGGGCACATGCTCAGCTCCTCTGTGGAGAACACCCTGCCAGCGCCACAACCGAACCTTCACTCAGTGCAAGAAGAAGGTATTTGTCGTTGCTGGTTGCGTTTCCATCCACTTCATTAAAACAAGACAGCGTTTTTAGAGTAAAAAGTAAAGAAGCTTTCTTTTATAAAGTGAATCCCTAAAATCTGACGGAGGAACGGTTGTGGTTTTCTTCACAGAGAACCTTTTATTTTGTATCATCGGTAGGTTTGAGCTCTTTTTCAGATCCCACTCAGGGGCTCTGCTCCACCGGGATTCTGAAGGCTCTGCTGTGGTGCTCGTGGTGAGTTGCTGCTGGTTGACAGTATGATGCCGAGTTGTTGCTGATAACTGGGTCAGTTTGTACAGCAGCCTGCACAGCAGCCTCTCTGCGCCTCTGATTTGTCTCGCAGCAAAAGCCAAAAAGCGCAGGGGGGAAAAAAATGCAGAACCTCAAGCAGAACCTTCAGATTTAAGATTGAGTGTCCATCACAGAGGCTCAGTAACAGAGACAGATCTCTGCATGTGTTTGATGATGTGTTTGTGTGCAGCGGATTTAAAACAAGCATTTAAAACCCATTTATCTGCCTTGGTCCAATACATTTAACTCACCAGACACTTGATGATTCCCTGTTCTCTCTTTTATTTCTACCCCTGCTAACCTTCTGTGGGTTCCTGAGAGGTTCCTGGCATTTGCGGTGACCGTGCGGCGGCCTCTTGTTTCCATTCGTACGAGTTTTTGCAACACGTCTCCCAAACTGTTCATTTCAGGTCCAGCTAATGAGCAGGACGCCGAGTTCTGTTCTGGATCTGACGCCAGGCGCTCGCTCGCTCGCTGAAATGTGTGTGGGAGACATGACAGGTTGCCTTGAGGAATATTAAAGCTCGAGTGATTCAGCTCATCATTCTGCGAGGCCTAAAACAAATTTTAATTCATACCCAGTGAAATGCGGCGTCCTACGCGTGGATGCGTCAGCACATACCTGATCAAACAAATAATCCGACTTGAGCACACAGAGAAGCCGAAGCTCGCGTCTCAGAAGCGTGACACGGGTGGGTTCCGGGCTCGTCGAGACGGGTGAGGGGCTCCGTCTGTGTTTATGCAGGGTGATAATAAATTCATTGTGTTTGTCAAAATGGAGCAGACAATCTCGGCGCTTCAAGGAGAGCGCATCCATAAATTCAGCAGAGGCAGCAACCCCCCCCCCACCCCCCCGATCTGCTCCGGGTCTGCCTGCTCCCCGACGGAAACCCATGATGAATTAGTGAAAAAGCAAATTATCTGAAATGTCTCGCGCCGATCCAGCTCTTCTGTCAGACAATCTCACCGGTGATATTTTAGTGTCGTGTCAGGTTGACCTGGATCTCTGCTGATTTTCGTACGGTGTTACCTAACCTGCAGGAAGCATGGATAATTCACAGCCACGTGGATGCAATTTTTATGAGCTTGGGAAAAGATAGTAGCTTATCTTTATTCATTCTCTTTTCTTCCTGCTTTGCAGGTGCATTGTGCACTGACCCTGCCTGCAACAGGCAAGGAGTCAGAAGACCAGGGCCATGATCGGCTCTCCTGGTCTTGGGGGGCGTACCTTGGTGCCATGCCCGCGGGTGTGGCGCTGGGTCTGGGTCGCCTCTTTGGCAGCCATTGTAACGTTGATGCTGCCCGGAGGTAGCCACGCCTGCCCGCCACGCTGCGAGTGTTCAGCCCAGCTGAGATCAGTGTCGTGCCAGCGGCGGCGGCTCACGAACATCCCAGAGGGCATCCCCACGGAGACGCAGCTCCTGGACCTCAGCAAGAACCGGCTCCGCTGGGTGCAGACAGGGGACCTGACGCCGTACCCACGGCTTGAGGAGGTGGACCTCAGTGAGAACCTCATCGCCACACTGGAACCCAATGCCTTTGCCAGCCTCCAGAGTCTGAAAGTGCTTAAGTTAAGGGGGAATCAGCTGAAGTTGGTGCCCATGGGGGCCTTTGCCAAGCTGGGCAACCTGACCAGCCTGGACCTGAGCGAGAACAAGATGGTGATTTTATTGGACTACACCTTCCAGGATCTGAAGAGTCTGAAACATCTAGAGGTTGGAGATAATGACCTGGTTTATATATCCCACAAGGTAAGAAATCAGGCATTTTTTCTTTTCTTGATGAACATTTCTATGTTTTATTTATTTTTTCTTTTGAACTTCTAAATCCAGGCATTCTCAGGCCTGCTGGGGCTTGAAGTTCTCACAATAGAGCGCTGCAACCTAACATCCATCTCTGGACAGACGCTGTCTTACCTCCGCAGCCTGGTCACCCTTCACCTGCGCTACCTTAGCATCAGCGCGCTAGAGGATCAAAACTTTCGCAAGCTGTCCAACCTGCGAGGTCTGGAAATCGACCACTGGCCCTACCTGGAGTACATCTCCCCTTTTAGTTTCCAGGGGCTGGACCTCCACTGGCTCTCCATCACCAACACCAACATCACCTCCGTCCCTTCAGCATCCTTTAAAAATTTAGTGCATCTCACCCACCTGAATCTGTCCTACAACCCAATCAGCACAATAGAGCCCTGGGCCTTCAAGGACCTGCTGAGACTGAAGGAGCTCATCATGGTAAGAACGGGGCTGGTGACAGTGGAGCTGCATGCCTTCAGAGGCCTCCGACAGATCCGGGTCCTCAACTTCTCCTCCAACGACCTGCAGACTCTGGAAGAGGGCACCTTCCACTCCGTCAACAGTCTGGAAACCCTCAGGGTGGATGGCAACCCCCTGGTGTGTGACTGCCGCCTGTTGTGGATCCTGCAACGACGCAGGACCCTCAATTTTGACGGCAGAGTGCCGGTGTGTGCAGGGCCGGTGGAGGTGCAGGGGGTCAGCCTCAGCGCCTTCACCGATTCTGCGCTCTTCGACCACTTTACATGCCAAAAACCTAAGATTCGCAACCGTAAGATGCAGCAGGTAATAAAGATACTGAGGTGTTTAATGTTCAGAAAACATAACCGATGTCTGCAGCAATGCCATTTCTATTTGGTGCTGTTTTTTTTATAGCTCTGACTCTCATGCGCTTATCACAGCGTGCACTCTTCTCCTCCATCTCCCACAGGTAATCGCTCACGAGGGCCAGGCGGTGAGCTTCCTGTGTCGGGCTGAGGGGGATCCCGTCCCTGCTATTGTCTGGATTTCCCCTCAGCGCAGGCGGATCACAGCCAAGACATCAGGCCGCATTACCGTCCTCCCCAGTGGCACCTTGGAGATCCGCTACGCCAAACTTACCGACAGCGGCACGTACATCTGCATCGCCAGCAATGCAGGCGGCAATGACACCTACTTCGCCACGCTCACCGTGCGGGGCCAGCCGCTGGACGCCGCCTCAGCCTTCTTTCTTAATCGCTCGCTCTACAGCAGCGATTTCTTCAACGACACAAATCTAAACAGCACGCGCGTTTTCCTCAAGTTCACCTTGGACCTGACCACCATCTTGGTCTCCACGGCGATGGGTTGCATCACCTTTCTGGGGGTGGTCCTCTTCTGTTTCCTGCTGTTGTTCGTGTGGAGCCGGGGCCGCGGCCAGCGCAAGAACAACTTCACAGTGGAGTACTCCTTCCGGAAATCGGAACCCGCCACCGGCAGCTCCTCGGGAGGGATCAGGAAGTTCAACATGAAGATGATATGAAACAACGCAGCCAGGGGTCCCTCGGGGGAGGCATGAGCACGTCTCAAAAACGTGTTTGACGTACACCAACGCACACAGCAATCCTCACAAAGAAGACTGAAAGCATAGATGCCTTGCTTTCAATGGCCCTATTCAAAATTGAACACCCACATAGAAGCAGAATTGGTCTTGAATTGGTTTATAAAAGACAACAAAATGACCCTGATCTTTCTGTTATGGGTTTTATTCACCTTGCATTGAAAAAAAATGCAAGGGTTTAAAGAGCTACAGAGGGGATCAGCATCGGAGCCACCAGAGCAACGGATGAGCTGTAGAGCTTCCTGGTGATACATTAACGAGAAAACGAGCTGCATTTCCTTGTTAAATTAAGTTTCCCTTCAGCGTCTTTGATGCAACAAAAGAAATGTTTTACACGCAGACTTACTCAAGGTCTGCTTTTTTTTTTTTTTAACAAGCACGCTGCTGAGCGTTCTTCTTACAACACCTGGATTGTTTGCCAGGTTGAAAATATTAAGAATATCCATCTTATTTAAAAAAAAAAAAAAGCTTCTTACATTTGCAAAAAATTGGCCTTTCCTTCTTTGTGAGAATTTGCGACATCCATCGCTGTGTGAGTTTGGGACGAGCACGCTGGCCAAGCACTGCTGTGGCCGCCTGTGGCCCGGGCGGTTTGGTTAGGAAGTCAAACCCAACGGGCCACAGATCGCCACAGCAACCAACGACAAGCACAGAGGAGAGCGGTGGGGGGGCTGTGGCTGGCGCTCTCTGGGGCGACGCCACTCTTCCCACTCTCCGCTGTGTTGGTGGATTGCCAGACCTCACCAGAACTGCCCGGGGGGAGCAGCCTGGGGAGGTGGGTCACACTCAGGGGCAGACAGAGGACTCGCTGTAACATCGGCACAGTCGCACACAACAAACACGCAGAGGAGACCGACACATGTTCTCAGGAGACGTGAAGTAACAGCGACTCTCCCCACACACAAGTACAAATGTCACATTCCAGCGGTGCTGCCATGGAGCCTCTGAGACTTCATGCCCAGTTTGTGAGTGAAAAGCGAAGCCATAGTGTGTGTCGGTTGTCTTTATACTGCAGCATGCGCACAAGTCAGTCACGTAATCATACAACTATTATTGCTACTCAGGTCGCTGTGGCGATCACAAGACCATCTGTTGTCACTGTGCTTGCAGAAGGTTGCACCATAAAGCACACACACACACACACACACACACACACACACACACACACACACACACACACACACACACACACACACACACACACACACACACACACACACACACACAC
>BJFM01002039.1:94191-108074 GCA_016586285.1 Arothron firmamentum | reverse complement strand
GGGGGGGGGGGGGGGGGGGGGGGTGCTGTCTCTGCGTGCACTGGCCGGTCGAACTGTCTGTGGTGCTGAATCTTTTCGGCCTGCAGCGCAAGTCTGGCGTGCGTGTGTCAAATTTGTGTTGTAAACTCATGGAGCTGTTGTTTCAAAATGATGCGTTTTTCTGGGAGAATGAAAGGAGAGACTCTTACCAGCCAGCCGCAAAGCAGACATCCGCTGAAACTCTGGCTCCTGCAGCCACCTCCACATTCTCCTGAAGGTCTCCCGGCCTGACTTGAGCTTACTCCAGGGTTTGGGGTTCCGGAGCAGGTCTGAGAGTGTCCCCTGTGACCGGCTCAAGATTCTCTGGGCAAATATAGCCTGTGGGATGGAGTACCTCTTTAACTCGGCCGTTATTCGCTGAGCCACCTCTTTTGTGTTGATTTCTTCTGCCTGAATGCCTGATCCCGCTACTCCCTGCGCGCCTCCGTGGCCGTGCCTCTCCCGCTCCGCCAGCATTACTGCGCCGTTCGCCTGGGAGTGCAGGTGACTGTGCGGATGGTGGTGCATGCCGTTGAGATTGGAGATCATACCGTGGCTGTGGCCCCCTAAACTCCTGGCGAGGTGCTCCTGGTCGCTTCGGGACAGCATGGTGGCGTGAGATTCGAACCCCGTCACAGGAGACAGCATTTTACTGTCGTTGGAGAGGTGCGCGCTTGGACCGTAGGCTGACAGCGGCTGCTGGGAGTTGTGCAAAGAGCCCAGTCCGCTGGACAACGGGGACAGCGATCCGTGGCCCATCCCGGACACGGACATTTCTTTGGGATAGTGGCTGTAAAGGTTGCTCATGCTGGCGAGCCCCCGGTGGTCGTCCCGCATCAGCGTGAAGCTGCCGCTGACGTTCCCGGTGGAGAGTCGCTGATGTGCGGCGGCATGGTGGTGCGAGTGATGGTGGTGAAACTTATCCGAGACGTTGGATATCGGAGGTAGATGCTGGAGAGGGGTCAGGGCGGTGTACGTGTTGCTGAGACTCATGCCGGTCTCGCACATGCTGATGGACGGGTGTAGGTGTCCGGAGAGCGCAGACGGGTCTGTTCTATAGTCTCCGCCGGGGCCCTCCAGGAGAGAAGCCATGCCGGACACCATGGCTGATCGCGAGCCGGGACCATGTGAGACCAGATCCCGCGGAGTAGAGCTGGGGGACGGCGGCGGCCGTGCGTGCGGAGAGTTCATGAGGTCTCCCGCCTGGGAGTGCGATGAGACGCTGTGAAGATTCTCTATGGTGAGCTCCATAGTGGAAATGACATATGTTTCCCCGTCCCACCCTCCCCACCCTCTCCCCCTGTCTCTCACTCTCACTCAGGGACGCGCGCACTCTCTTTACCTCCTTCCCTCCCGGAGCGATAAAAACACCAGACTGTTTGAACACCAATCCATGGATCAAAATTCTCCCGTCAGTCGCGGTGCCGTTCCGAACCCCCGGAGCCGAACCTGTGCGTCTCCCTGGCGCCTCTGTGCTTTGTGCACTGATGTGAATAGATGCTCTCCAGGGCTATATCTCATCTCTGGTCCAACAGCGCTTCCACTAAGAGCAGGCTGAGATGTGTGTCACACAGATGGGAGCGCGCATCCGTGCGCACCAATTGTGGGGCGGGTAGAAGACGTTTTCATATCACTCTTACAAACTGGGATTTTAAAAAAGCAACTGGAACACATCATTTTTACATAGAATGGCTCCCCGTTCAGCATGTATGAGTAACCTTCACCCACGTGCTCGATAACGTTTCACCGACACCTGTCCACGCGTAGCCGTCAGACACGCGCTGCCGGGATGGCGAATATGCGTAAAACGCAGACAGCAGCTTCCTAACGCAGGACTTCCTAACAGATAAACTTTGTTTTCCCACGGACTGTATGGTTTTGCATTTATGCGCTTAGCGATAAACCTGATCGAAGTATTGATTGACAGAGATTAATGACGTAGCACCGGTGAAGGGGGTGGGGGGTGGGGGGGGTTGGGGGGGGTTGGGTGGGGGCAGGGTGAAGGAGGTCAAAGAGAAAGTTAGGATCCTAACGCCAAGGATACCAGGAGACAAGAGACCCCTGGTTGGGTTTATGTTCAACAGAGTTCACTATAACTACTACTGTAATAATAATAATAATAATAATAATAATAATAATAATAATAATAATAATAATAATAATAATAATAATAATAATAATAATCCTCCAAGAGAAATATTTTACTGGCAGATTTTGTTGTTTTGGCCATCAAATGACTCTTTAACAGCACGTCGGTGCCAGACTTCGGTTGGGGTCATTGATCCGGGATGCTCTGTGCAGAGGTTCGCCTGTATGTGTGCAAACGCATCACGCTCTTGTGCTCCTGTCTTCATCTGTTTGCGGCGTTGAATTCAGTCTTTCTGGGTCTGAAATAAGCTAAAATATTAAAAAAAAAAAAAAAAATTTTAATGCGCTGTCTAACCCAGAGTGATAGAGGCTTTAGCAGCACCATCGTTGTCTGTGAAATCCTGTGAATTTTGTACTGATGTCAAAAGAAATAAATAAATATAGTCGCACGATTGGTAATGTTCTAACAAAAGAGCAAAAAGTTCCACAAAAAGGATGTGTTTGAACATTCTAGGCCGTATTAGGCCTACCCAAAGGTAGGATTTAGTTTTTATTTTTGTAGGGACTATAAAATCCAATTTAAACTAATTTCTTATAGGATTAAATTTTAACATTAATATACATTACTACACCGTTGTGGTTTGTTTTTTTAGGCTTTTACTATTTAATAATAACATTAATCACACACACACACACACACATACACACACACACACACACACACACACACACACACGAAATCAACAATTAAAAATAGATTTAGATTTTTTAGATTTTTATCCATGAACGTGATGATGAGGCCTCGGCACATTGAGCTGGTCCGGTCCATCGGGGCTGTTAAATATCAGCGCGCCGTGGTTAAGATGGTCACCCTGAAGTTTAGAAATTGATCGGCACGTTCGATATATTGCTCATCGATCACTGTGTTCTCACTCGGCCTTGTTTGCTGTTGCGCAGGCGTTTGCGTCGGATCGTTTCAGATGGTTGACCAGGTCATATTTACGGACATCAGAAGATTGTTGGGAGAAACACGTCGTGTCATTGAACTGACCATTAAAAACTTTCGATAAAATCCGGGTCGGCCTTCATCTCCTCCTCATCATCATCGATTTGTTTCGTGGTTAAATAATACAAGGCATTCAATTTATAGAACCTTTGAAAATCTTTCCGGCCAACAATACACATTTAATATAGCATCAAAGCCAATTTCGATGTAAGCTGGGTTTATTTCTGTGCTTAAAAAAAACAACAACACAAAAACACTGCTGATTTTATTAAAAGTACTCCGAGGAAGCTAGGAAACTAAACAATAATCCGTATATCTGAAGGAATATTACATTATAGACAGTTATCTAAATTACAGTCAATACACACAACGCTGTGCAGGTTTAACAGAGAAAACGCAAACAATATTAAAGTGTTTTTCTGGGTCTTCACAGTGACCTTAAATACATCCTAAATTAAACCTTTAATCGATACTCATTTATAATCACATTACTCACTTATCACATATTTTGCAAAAGGAAAACAATAACATTGATTTATATTTGCTTCGTTTCTTTCAAGAATCTTCCGAAACAAACGTATTTTTTCCCAGACAGTTTAAATGATTTAATGATTTAAAACATGGGAGACCTTTAAATGTTTTTTCCCTTGAGTCTGGACTGCATATTTCTGTAATTATTTAACACACAATTATGGAGTATATCTGTAATTATTTAGTATGTTTCATCAATACCAGGGATTTTCATGTGTATTACAAATAATACAAGTAGTATATTTATCATAAGGCACAAAATTTAATTTGTAATTGCATTTTATTATATATATATATATTATAGATGTATATTGGATTTTAAAGCATCTTGCATTTATTTGGATTATTTTTCTTGTATTCTTGTTAATGTCTTGAAACAGGAAATTAAACCATATTCATTAAATACACATTAAAACAAGTTAGCAGCAGTTATTCTAAAGAAAATCACAAAAAAACTATATTTTTCCATATAATCATGTATTTGACAAATAAAAATGTAGTATTCATTTCTGCATTAAATCAAATTACTGATGTTCACAGACAGTTTCCTCTTTTCGTCCCACCAGTTTTAGCAGCCATGACATTTTCATCAGTCGCATATTTTTATCAGCCAAAAATACACCAGTCCAACTACAGCATCCATATCCTCTCAGGCAGCGGTTGCTAAGAAACAGACAGAGAGAGATGTATTGAGACAGGATAGTCAATCAATTCTCCTCTGAGGTGTGTGTGTGTGTGTGTGTGTGTGTGTGTGTGTGTGTGTGTGTGTGTGTGTGTGTGTGTGTGTGTGTGTGTGTGTGTGTGTGTGTGTGTGTGTGTGTGTTGTACAGCCAGATTGTTTCTATACATTTTTTTTTAACTCAATCTTTTCGTGGAATCTTTAAAACCTATAAAACAATTAAATATTGATACACTTTTAACAACAGCTCACTGAAAAATAGATAATAATGAAATAATAGCAATCTAAAAAATCCTTTAGCCACTCTTTTCATCCCACCACAGAGTAAACTCCAGCATCGGCTTTGCTGTTGGAGACTAAGGTCACTCGTAACTTCTCTGCCCCTCAGCGATTATCTGCTTTACATCGCATCTCTTGCTTCCAGTTTGAGGCTTGTCTGGGAAACTCTTATCTTCAACATGCAGAGACAAAGCAGCAGATTATTAGTCAACTAGACCAGCATTGGACGTGATACCCAAAAGGGACACGATTGGATGATGTTGTCCTCGACGCAGCAGATCGAAAAACAGCCTCGAAACAACAAAACCAGTTTCCTCAACTCATTGGTGAGGCCAGGATTTTTCTGTTCCGTGTTAGTTAAACTATCCAAACTATACTTCTATAGTTGAGAATGGTTCAAAAATTTACTCTGACCAAAATGGGGTTTTTTAAGTACTTTTGAAGTAACTCCACTGTTTCCCACAGCTACAGCAGGATGGAGAAAAATATGTTGGTTTCATACGGTCCATCGATTTTACCTTAAACAAAGAGACTGAGAGAGAGAGAGAGAGAAGGAGGAGAAGAGAAATTTGAGATAGAAGAACAGCACAGGGGGCAAAAGTAGAGTTCCCTCTTTTGTCATAACACATCCTGGTGTGTGTTTGTGAAGCCTTCATCCAGCTCAATCTGAGTTGATCCGAAGGGTGCGACGAGTAAAAGAAGAAGAAGAAGAAGGTGAAAGAGGAGGAAGAGGAAGGGGAAGAGAGTTGGACTGGTGTTAAGGTGATTAGTCTGGTGGGTTGGCGATAGAGAGAGCTGATCAATAAACTATTGATCTCCCATTGCGAGTGTCAGAGGGGTAGTGGGAATGAGAGGGAGGGTGAAAGAGCGGCTAGGGAGGGAGTCAGTCTGGGCTTGACTTTTAAAAATCCTTACACTTTGCAAATGATAAATAACCCATTAGATCCCAGGAACGCGTTAAAGTTTGGCAAACTGCGCGGCAGCACACACACACATACAAACGCTGTGGTTTTATGGATATCTCCCGTATTTCTCGTGGTCGTGTGAGTCGGGCACGGGTGATTTTTCAACTGCGACTGTGAGCAAAAGGAAAAAAAATCATTTCTGTAAGTGGAGTGGAGGAACTATCGAGCTCAATGCAGAGAAGTTACTTAGCAGACCATTACTTCAGAGAACTCCTCCAGGCTGAAATATTCACTGAAGCAGGTCGCACTCGATAGCTCGTCACCCCGGAGCCCCGAAGAATGTTCCGCAATAAGTCTGAGAGAAGCGGGAGTGCATGCATGCATGCAGGGGAAAGCATGAACATGAGCTGCAGGATGGCTAATGTTTCAGATACAACATTCTATCTATTAGATTCACCATCATAAACTTTTAAACATTTGTTGTATTTACCTGTAAAATCCTCCCTCCAGTTGTGGCTCCATGAGGTAATCCAGAGAGGTGAGGGTGGGATGCGAAAGGTCACATGCACCTTGAAAACATCCCAGCCCAGAGGACGGACAGCAGGGAAATGGGGCAGAGAAGCGTTCGGGTTAGTTTACGTACTGACGGCCTTTTACATCATCTCGTTTTCAAGCCTTCATTTTCCTCTCTTCTCAACCTCTTCTGAAACAGATCTCTGGGTCTAATGTCCTTGATTATCTGTGTGCGCCCCCCCCAACACCCCAACCACAGACACACACACACACACACACACACACACACACACACACACACACACGTCTCCGGTCTACCTGCACGGAGAGCACTTCCCCCCATCAAGTGTCCCTCAAATGAATGAAGAAATATTGACAAGTGATGGTCCAGAAAGGCTCAGATCATCCGATGAGATGAGTGGAGAAAACAGTGTGTTTACTGTCCACACTGCAGCTTTCTAGTGGATTCCAGTAAAACTCTCATTCCGTCACAAACGCTACTCAAAAACAGCCTATTAAAATAATACAATTACAATGGGTCTCTTTGCCCCATAGCCTTTCCACTTATCCACCTTGTCCCATTTTAACCAGTCTAAGTCTGTCCCACTGTTAATGTCTACCATTAGCTTTGTAGCCTTTAGCATTGTGCAACTCTCATCACCCTTGAAACCACTTAACATAATCACTCAAGTGTGTGCTTAATATTTATGACTTAACAAGCTAACAGATTTTTTTCTATTTAATTAATTGTTGTTGAAGGTAAATAAACAGTCATAACCTACATTACTAGTAATTGTTTTAATCTTGAAAGAGTGAAGCAGTATGCTTTCTTATGAAAAGTAGAATACATATTTGGATTACACAGAAAATGAAGAATATACCAGCAACGCTGAGAGTTAGGCTAATTGAAATAGATACCTTTTTTCTTCTCAGGGTTTGATGATAAAAATGAGTGACAGCTTTGGCCTTGAAAAGTCTCTGACAGTTGATTCGCTTCATTTCTGAGTTACATGGCTGAAACCGGTTGGAGAATCACAGGTGCGCACAGACATACCTGCACAAAGAGACAACATTAAAAACATGCCAAGCAGCATCTCCAGCACTAAACTTTGATCCTGTGTAAAGTGGATAAGATGCTGCTAACAACGTACAAAGGTCCGCCAGGTCAATATGCCAATTACACAGATGAGGGTACGGAGAGGGCCAACGGCAGCCAATCAGTGAAGTGCTTTTACCGGTTTTAAGCTTGAGCTGACCCCCCCCAGCTCCTCCACCCATGACCCTGGGTCAAAGGTCAACGTCCCTGCAGTCAGAGGGCATTCCTGGCCTGGGAGGCGTTGCCACAGTAACAGCAGCACCGGCCGATAGACGAGATGTGCAGGTGTGACGGTCTTCTGCACAGCAGGAGAAAAGCAGGGTTAACGTTCATCAGGCTCCTCTCGTGGTTGTGTACATGAAGATGATCTTCATGGAAGAGGGCTGACACGATTACTGGTGGGCTCCTGGTTCAGTTCTAACATCACACGGATATCCGCTGTGCCCCTGATAGCATTAGTGTGTGGCCCCATCTTGTGGCTGTGCAGATGTTTGATGCTCATGTTTTGACAAACGCAAAATATCAATGGTTCATTATTCAAACATGTACAGCTTTGCACAGACTCTTCTCTCACCTTGGGAACATATATAGTGAGGAATGCACACACACACACACACAGAAACACACACCGAGAAACACCCATACACACACACACACACACACACACACACACACACACACACATTTGCAGACAGAGAGTCAGGTTTGACTGGCTCAGAGCTTGTTGACTTTCTTCCTTTGAAGAAACGTTGTTACAGTCAGCCATGGAGAAACAATGGTGCTGTATAGTAATCAGCTGTCGACAGTGTGTGTGTGTGGGGGGGGGGGGGCGACAGTGCCTGTATGTCATCAGGCCCTTAAGTTAAAACATTGATCATAAATCCAGACTTCAACGTGATCACCCTGATGACAAGTTCCAACAATTCAGATGCCTGAATCCAGTTTGTTGTTTCATTTATGTCAGAATATGAAGGTGGTGCACATTCAGCTCAGGAGCCTGGATGGTGAACGCACGAGCAGAGGATTATGGAATATCAACACTAAGAAAAAAGCGACCTCAAACGGTGACCTGAAGTTAGGTAATGCCCTATAAATAAACCTCAAGGCAGAAAAATGTGCACAGACACAAACCTGTATGTGCACGTAACCTTGAATGCACTCAGTCAACTAACGTGCCGGGCCTGTTTGATAGCTTCGATGCGAAGAAGTACAAATCCCTGACGCGTCTGCGGAGCAGTTTTCCTTAGAGGGAAAAACAGAATAGGGCCAGGTGCGGAGGAGGACACGGTCTCAGCCCCACAGTCACACCGTGCAATCCACACGCACAAGCACACGAAAACTCATAAAGATATGGGAGAGGGAGGATCTACCAAAAGCAGACGCATAAAAGAACGTTAAAAAAACGTTCTTTTATTCCTGTGAAGGAGGTTTAACAGTCGGTCTGTGTGACTGTAATTATAATTTTGGGCGGAATATTTGATTTAGTTTGGGTCATGTCGGGTAAACACGAGAACGATTTCGATCATGTCACCTCTTTCCTGGGCGATTGGGGCTGTTTTCAGATAACAACGGTGGTTTTGCTCAGTTTAAGCGCCATCCCGAGTGGGTACATGGGGATGATTGCCGTTTTTACATCGCACACGCCGGAATTTCGCTGCAAATCCACGGTAGATTCCACCAACCGCAGCAGCAGCAGCAGCAGCAGCCAGAGCGGCGCTGGGAGTTGTTCCCGCTACCAGGTAAACGGGAACTGGACGCAGGGCCCTGGACTCAGCAATGACACGGGGCCGTGTCTGGATGGATGGGACTTCGGCAACGAGACGCACGCCTCGACGATCGTGACCGAGGTGAGACCAAGTCCGGGACCCGCAGAAAGACTTTTTCTTTTCTGTCTTATCGCCATTTCTACTGTGCGTTTTGCAGTGGGATCTAGTGTGTGAGGACGCGTGGAAGGTCCCGTTTTCCACATCTATGTTCTTCTTCGGTGTCTTGATTGGAATTTTTATCTGTGGTCACCTGTCAGACAGGTGAGGAATGTTGAATTTCATTCTAATAAAAAAAAATCCAACTTTATGAAGATATAAGTAGCTCTCACCACACGCGATTTTAAATCTATAAGTTAAATCTAAACATAAAAATTAGATATAAATATAAATGCCAAGTCTCTATGTTTATAATAATAATAATAATAATAATAATAATAATAATAATAATAATAATAATAATAATAACATAAAATCAAATATTTGATTAGTCTAACCTCTAAAACAGGTTTATGAAACATGTCAGTGTTTCTCCTGACAAAATGTTATAAAAAGAAATAAACATGCAGTAAAATAAAAGTCACCTCTTGTTAAAGCATCTCATTTTACTATTTATTTATTGTTCTGATCACAGATCTGACTGTTAATTATTTTGTGTACTCATGCATTCTTTATGCATTTGTTTCCAGGTTAGGACGAAAGCCGGTCTTCTTGTTCACCATGGTCCTACAAGGTGTAACTGCCCTGGTCCAGGCCTGCTCTGTCAGCTGGCTCATGTTCTGCATCCTAAACTGCCTCAGAGGACTTGGACATATGTCCAACGCCTCTGCATCCCTCATACTGGGTGAGCGTCAAACACGCAGGTCCCATGATGGTCTCCAGCCAGTTCACTGTGCTCTGATCCTTCTGTTCAGGGTCCGAGATGCTGAGTAAGTCCGCCAGGGTGACCTTTACCTTGATGGGCCACACTCTGGGCTTTGGCATCGGTTACGCCCTGTTGCCCTTCTTTGCATATTTCATGCGTGGTTGGAGAATGCTGCTGGTTGCCTCTGCTGTGCCTTGCTTTTTGTTTATTCCAGTGTGGTGGTAAGACAATACCTCTTGAAAGCTGATCAGTGCTATATAAATGAGGCTCTCATGGTAGATTCACCATGGTTCCCAATCTGACTTGTGTTTTTAACCATATAATGACGTTAGGAGTTATGATTCGTGTGCAGGCTGATTCCTGAGTCCCCCCGCTGGCTTTTGCATCAAGGTCGGGTGGATGAGGCCGAGCTTATTATACGCAATGCTGCCAAAAGGAACAAAGTTCCTGCTCCTGAGGTCATATTCACCGCTGGAGAGTGCCTGGAGCTCATGGTACTCAACATATATACAGGGAGGATGCGGACTGCAGAACGCACAGAGAAAAGAATCTGTTTACACCTCTGTCCAATTTGCCTTTTTATATTACAGCAAAACAAAGTAGAGGACAAGAGGACATACAGTTATGTGGACTTGATGCGCACCCCCAATTTGAGGAATTTAACAATCATTACTATTTTTCTTTGGTAAATCTCTTTTTATCTATTTTGTCTTTTTAAAAATATGTTTGTGCTTATGCACAATTTTTATAGGTAAACTTTAAAACCTCATCAGCTCTCGACCAAACTGCTTCAGGTAATGTTGACAACAAGGTCATATGAACAGAAGATGATGTGTTGACCCACGCTTTTGTGTGTTTCTGCAGGATGACCCTGTCCATGACCTATTATGGTCTCTCCCTCAGTAGCAGTAACCTGAATGGAGACATCTACCTCAACTGCTTCTGCTCAGCAGCCATCGACATCGTGGTATATGTGTCCATTTGGCTGGTGGTCGAGCGTTTGCCGCGACCCACTCTCATGTTCTGCACAAGCATGTTCAGTGGAGTCATCCTCCTGACCTTAATGCTGATTCCCGAAGGTCGGCCGTCTTGTGACGTGACACGTGACCTGCCAATGTCATGTTTGGTGCTCAGATTTGTTTCTCTCAGAATATACGGCCATGTTGCAAGTGCTCACCCTGGTCGGGAAGATCGGTGTCACCTGTGGTTCCGGCTGCATCTACATGTTTATGACGGAGCTGATGCCCACAGCGGTCAGGAACATGGGCATGAGCATTGCATCCTCAGCCGGACGAATAGGCGCCATCATGGCTCCGTACATCATTTACCTTGGCAAGTACAGCCTTTTTCTCCTGGTTGCTTTTTTAAAAAAGGGAGAGAGGGCAAAAGAGATCTAGCTAACAATGCAATGACAAATAACTTCACATGCACGACTAAAGTAAAACGATTGCATCCAAGAAGCTGCTGGTTTTCTTGTATAGGCTTTCCTAAATGCCTACTGGGCCAAACAAATGAAACTTATTTTCCCCTTATAGGCATGTACAGGAGGATTTTGCCATTTATCATTTTTGGCGCAGTCAGCATCGTGTCTGCTGTTCTCAGTGCGTTGCTGCCGGACACAAGAAACAGCAACCTCCCAGATCTCATCAGCGAGGTCAAACCCGTCAGAGGGTATGCTCCCGCATGTGACCACCAATTCATAAAACAATCAGCGTGTCTTTCCTCACCTGTCTCTTTGTCTCAAAGCTTTGGCTGTCTAAGAGAACGAGTCACACGGAACGCTGCGGGACAACTCTAAAGACGTAATCTGCAGCAACATCTAAAACAGTCTACGGTGAAATGGAGGAAATGTCCCCTGAAGCAGCCATTCATTTCCTCTCACTGAACTGTTGTCGTGTGTAATAGAGCCTATAAGGGGGATTATGTGAAGACGAAGGAGTGGTTTAGCTCCTCTGCCAAAGAAGCCCCTGTAAGTCTGAGTGCCTTTGCTGAGCAGCCTCTCTGCTGGGATGATGGGCAGGGACAGGTGGCCAGACCCTGTCTGGTGGAGCCGCAGCCCTGCAGCCAATGACGGTTTCGGTTTACACCGTGTTCACTGTGTTTCCTTTGCTTGTAGTGACATTCACACACACACACACACACACACACGCACGCACGCACACGCACGCACGCACACACACACCGAACTTATAACAACATCCATGCAAATTGCTGTAAATGAAAGCACATGGCTGGGTACCTTTCAACAAATCAGAACATTTTGTAATTTTTTGTATTTAAATAAATTCCACTGCTCTGGCAATGAAATCTAGTTATCTGGGTGAAAGAAAGAAAAAAGATAACCTGAAAACCAGTTAGGCGAGATTAAATGACGTTTTATTATTGCTTCCAGCAAATCCTTGACAGAGTCCAAAATGGAAGCTGGCGGTTCAACCAGTTTCGATCACGCCACGTCTTTTCTTGGAAACTACGGCTTATTTCAGACGACAATCATCCTCCTGCTGAGTTTAAGCGCGGCCCCGGTCGGGTTCACGTCCATGATTGCTGTATTTGTGTCGGACACGCCTGACTTTCGCTGCAACGTGTCGCTCGACTCCGCGGAAAACAGCAGCTGGGTCGGAGCTGGCAGATGTTTCCGGGACAGAGACAACGGAAGCTCGACTCAAGACCGAGGACTCGGCCACGGCACGGAGCCGTGCGTGGATGGATGGGTCTTCAGCCGGGAGACCTACACCTCTACTATCGTGACTGAGGTGTGGAGGGTGCAGCTTTTCCGAAATGCTCGTGTCGAACTTATTATCTAATACTATTGGTTATTCTCCACTCTTGTGTGTGTCATAGTGGGAGCTGGTGTGTGAAAATGCGTGGAAGGTGCCTCTTTCCACCTCTTTATTTTTCGCAGGTTACCTGTGTGGATCATTGATTAATGGCCACCTCTCGGACCGGTAAGTGGAAAAACAAAAAACAAAAAAATCCAAAGTTTTTTGTTTTTAAATTGCATTTCCGACCGGGAATTTCCTGTTTTAAAAATAAAAGAACAAGCCAGACAACAATGGAAGGGTTTGTTGGCAGGTATCACTTGCTGATGTCATATATGCCTTTGCAGCATTTAAGTCCAGAAGGGTGATTTAAATGTTTGTTTTTGTTATTTTAATTTTAATTTTGATTTCATTGAGCACGTGCTCTATAAATATTTAAGACTAAAAGTTTTTTTATATATATTTTTTTATTTATTCATTTATATATTTTACACTTTTTGACAAACAAATATTTTTTCTTTTCAGATGTTAAGTATTATTGGCTTTTTTTGCATCTTTTGGCTTGCATGCGGGCTTTCCTTTTTAAAATTAAAGTGCAATATCAAATCTTAGTTGGGAGTCTTTGTTCCTTTTTAAAGGTGATGTCTAAAGTTTATAGTGCTGTGGTGCTCTAACAGGGCTGCATGTTCTTACAGGCACTTTTATTACTAAATATTTTTTCCTCTTTGAACAATTGCAGTCAAGCTGTAGACACATCCAGGCCACTCCTAACGGCTGACAGGCCGCTACAGCTTTGTGTTTTACGCATGATTCTTTCCTCTTTATCCCCCCTCCCACACACACACACACACACACACACACACACACACACACACACACACACACACACACACACACACACACACACCTACTCATGTTTGAGGACTTTCCAAAATGTCTTGTGAACTGGGTATTCTGGTTCTTACTCGTGTTTTGGTGATCAGAGAACTTTGTGTTGTCCTCCAGGTTTGGAAGAAAACGAGTGTTGTTTATATTCTTGGTCCTACACGGAGTAATCGCCCTGGTCCAGGCCATCTCTGTCAGCTGGATTATGTTCTGCATTCTCAACTGGATGAAAGGAGTGAGCCAGACTTTTTCCATGTCGATCATACTGGGTGAGAGCAACATGATAGTAATATGTTAACTACAGAGGCCTGCCAGAGTTGTGTTTAGTTTGTGTGTAGATTGTTTGTATTGTTTGCATCATCTTTGCTATTTCCGATGATTTTCTCTCACCTCTCTGTAATTCTTCTTTTAATAATTGTCTCTTCCTTCAATTTTTAAGTCTCGGGCCATTGCTTCAAATTCACTAAAGGAAAGAAAATATTGACAACACAAATGC
>BJFM01002039.1:62513-94165 GCA_016586285.1 Arothron firmamentum | reverse complement strand
CCCCCCCCGTTTTTTTTTCATAAACACCTACATTCATGTGCTCTGTAATCTTAACGGCATGCCTGTAATCATCTTTGGAGCAGGATCTGAGCTTCTGCCCAAGTCCAGCAGGGTGACCTTCAGCACAGTGGGCGTCTGTGGAGGCTACTGTGCTGGTTACATGTTGCTGCCCCTCTCTGCCTACTTCGTTCGAGGCTGGAGAAGGTTGTTGGTCGTCTCTGCCATCCTGAGCTTTTTACAGGTTCCAACATGGTGGTAAGGTGTTAACCTTTAGTCCTTTAAACTACACTCCGGTCCACAGATTAAAATGCAATGACAGGAAACGTTCTTTTTATTGCGGATGATGTTGTTGACGGCAGTGTGTGGCGCCCTCTACTGTCAGTTTTTGACCTTGACATCAGACCTGAAGCCAGAATAGCACATCATCTTACATGCTTCACACCGTCTAAAAGGTTCATATTGTTCTCATGACCACTATGCAGGGTAATTCCCGAGTCCCCCCGCTGGCTTTTGCAAAAAGGTCGGGTTGATGAGGCCGAGCTTGTCATACGCAACGCCGCTAAAAGAAATAAAGTTCCTGCTCCTGAGGTCATATTCAGAGCTGTGGAAAGCTCACATCATATGGTAATTCATTGTTTTTATGTTGAAGACATGTATCTTGATATTGTCACACATTATGAATACTGTACAAATTCAGATTGCCTTTTTGGGAGTGGAATGTTACGAAATAAGACATTTCCAATTTTTAAACACAGGAGAAGAAAAGGGAAGAGAAGAGGACATACAATTTCATCGACCTGGTGCGCACCACTAACATTAGGAATATTACAGTTCTCTCTTCATCCATTTGGTAATTGTTTCCTTATTTAAAAATGTCTTTAACAGTGAAAATTCACATTTTATTTAATTCAGAGTAAAAAAAATGTACTTTTATATGCTCTGTAATGATGTTTTAGTTGTAATAAAACGTAATTCTGGACATTACTTTGTGTTTTCTCAGGATGTGCCTTACCTTCGTGTATTATGGTCTCTCTCTCAACACCAGTAACCTGAATGGAAACATCTACCTCAACTGCTTCTTCTCAGCAGCCATCGACAGTTTCTCCTACACGGCCCTTTGGCTGGTGGCCGACCGATTGCCTCGACCCACTCTGCTGTCCGGACTAATCATGTTCAGCGGAGTCACACTCTTGATCTTAAAACTGATTCCTGAAGGTCAGACCTCTCCTCCAGAACACTGTCAAACCTGGAGATGCTAAAGTGAAGTCATAAATGTCACGTTTTTCTCTCACAGACAATGTAATTGTGTTGCAAGTCCTCTCCTTGGTGGGAAAGACTGGTGTTACTGGCGCTTATGGCTTCATCTGTCTGATTATGACTGAGCTGATGCCCACTGTGGTCAGAAACATGGGCGTAGGTGTTGGATCTACCAGTGGATTCCTCAGCGGCATCACCGCTCCATACATTCTCTATATGGGCAAGTCTTTCCATAATTTTATTAGCTGCAAGAGAATGTATCATGTTCCATTACTGGGGCCTTACTTTTTGAAATGTATTTATTTTTTATTTCTTCTGATTACACTTTGTCTACATAAGGTGAGTTCTGAGTGAAGGTTGTCTGATTACACTCAGAACAGCCTCCTGGAGCGGTCCAACATTCCTAGCCTGTCTAAATGATGCACATTTTTCTTATTTTGCAGGCGTGTACATGAAGAGTTTGCCATTTCTTATTTTCGGCACAGTTAGCACAGTGGCTGCACTTTTCAGTATGTTGCTGCCTGACACCAGAAATACCAAACTTCCCGACCTTATCAGTGAGGTCAAACCCATCAGAAGGTAGGCGGCTGTGTGTGAACATGAAAATAATAATGAACAGAACCATCACAGTGATTTATATGTTGAACAGTGAGCCTCTGAAAAATGAATTTCGCATTTTCTCCCCTGTTTTTGTCTCCTCTGTTTCACCTTGTGCCTCAAAGTTGTGGCTGTACAAAGAGGAGAACATGGGAGAGCGTGGTACAAGGGTAGAACACGAAGAAACGATCCAAAGAAATGCTGCAGCTGAGAGACCATGTGAGCTTTTTCTGAAGCCTATGTCAGCACATGCTCTGCAAATAACCATAATATAATCATAACAATAAAATAATACAATACCATAGAATACAACAATAAAAAATAATAACGCTGCGTGTACTTTTTTCAAGAAAATGTTCTCTTTCTGTTTCAGCTTTCACATTTTTACCTATGGGCATAATATTTATATGGTATAACAAAACTCTTTGTTTCCAAGATTCAAGACACTAATTTAATTAGAAGCTGTCACGCAGCGGTGAGGTTGTCTGGTCTTGGGTTGACTGTCCTGTTATTTCCTGTTTTATTTTGAAAGGATCCCCACTCTCCTCTCGTTTCAGGTCACCTGCCCTTCAGTGTCACCCCTGATTCCTGATTGTGTCCACCTGTTTCCCATCACCCTCATGTGTTAAATAGTCTGAGACTCCCCTGTCCGGTGCCAAAGTGTATTGTTTATCGTGCACCCAAAGCCTTGTCTCACAGCCTTGTCACTCTCGGTCTGGTTTCTAATGATTCTTGTTGAGTGTATTTATCCTCCCGTTTGGAGTGTTTTGTTTTGTACCTTCATAGTACTGTCATAGGATTTTCCTCCCATTGGAGCGTTTTGTGTTGTATTTTCTTAGTCGTAGGTTTTTCTTCCCATTTGGAGAGTTTTGATTTCAACATTTATTATTTCCTGTTTTCCTCCCGTTCGGAGCGCTTTGTTTTGGACTCTGCATTCATAGTGTTTTCCTCCGTAAGGAGCGATGTTCCGTTAATAAACACCACTTGCTGCAATCTCCGCATCTGGGTCCTGCTCCCTGCCTATTCTTGTCAGAAGCAAAACAAAGGCTGATTTGCCTTAAGTTACATGGCTACATTTAATATTTTAATTGCCCTGTGGGGTCAGACTGTGATCCGGGGTCGAGTTAATTATGGGTACACAACCCCAAATACCATAAACAGGCCAACAGAAAGGATTTCGGCCACAATGAATACATGAATGATCAATTTGACATTATTCTAAAATAATTTTCAGGTGAAAACTTCAGATCCAGAGCTAATGGATAGATGTGCAAAACAGTAAACTTTTCAAAAGTATTTATTTCTATGCTAATTTAAAAATATAGATCATTTTATGCTAAATAGGATTATAAGGGTTCTTTGGCCTTGAATTAGCGTGTCTTATATGAGCTTTACCAGAAGGTGGCAGCATATCTAATAAAATGTATTGAAGCGTATTGTGTGCTTCTCTGCAGGAAACTTAAAAGAAAAAAAAAATCCGTATCCTGATTAGAGAGATTGGTTGAAATAGAGATACATTTAATTTTAATTCCAAACCAAACGATTAATCTGTTTCCTTTAATTGTACTGATAATGAAATGTCGTCCTTTGAATGTCAACTGGAGGCTGCAAGTGTGAAGCCTTGAGCTCAGAGGCAGGCATGGTGTTGCAGCATGTGGGGAGCAATAGCAATGGGAGGGGGCTGCTGCAGCAGAAAAACAGCAAAGTCTGCAGTCATTAATATGCAAATATGCAAATAGTGAAGTAATTAAGATTGGGTGTTTGTCTATGGCATTTTGATTGCTAATGAATTCGGATCTACAAGAAAAGAGGAGTCGATGTGCTAGAAATGAAAGGAAAGGGGAAAACATTGTCTTTTTGGACAGAACAAAAAGTATTGTTGTTGTTGAATGGCATCAAATACAAAATATTCAAGGACATACCCAAGCCACAACAGGGAAACAGATTAAACGTGGTGTGACAGGCTACCATTTAAATATTCAACTGTGTTGTGATGAGGGTAAATTATGGAGTATACTTTAATGCTTGTCAAACGGGGGCTGATAGTTCATCCATGAACACACACACGAGCACCACTGTTGTTGTTTCAGTGGTCCCTTGACAATAATGCATCTTCCTTTCTCTCATTTAAAATGAAGACATGTATAAACAAATTACATGTTTAAAATAAATGGCTGAAAGTCTGCTATTTTTGCCTCCCTCCTGCCTTTCTCAGAATGCTGTATATTTGTCCAAACACTTGACAAGTGACTGCACTATTCTAAAAATGCAACTGGAAGATTTTTGGGTAGTGTGTGTCATATGAGAATTCTGTTATATTTACATGAACTATATTCTCCTATGTGTATGCACATGCACCTAAACTAAAATATTTGGAATTAGATGTTAGCAGCTGATCCCAGTCCTGTTCTGGTAAGTGTATGATGACAGGTGGAGTTCATGAGTGTATTTGTGTGTAAAAGAGAGGGGGCTGTATTTTTTACAGGAAACAGGAAACCAGAAGTCATAACAGGATGCCCTAGGTTTTCATACTGTACCTGATGCGTGGGTGACTGCATGGGGGTAACCCATTTACCAAACAGTGGCTCTCGTCTGGAAGAAGAGCTAGATGGAGAGGAGGGTGCACATTCAGGGGTTAGGAAAGTGGGGTTTCACTCTAAATATAGACGTGTGTGTGTGTGTGTGTGTGTGTGTGTGTGTGTGTGTGTGTGTGTGTGTGTGTGTGTGTGTGTGTGTGTGTGTGTGTGTGTGTGTGTGTGTGTGGTGTTTTCCTCAACAACCCTGAAGTTGCTATGCTTTGCTGCTGTTTGTCCTACTTTTAAAAAGGCAAGAGACTAAACAGTATTTGATGTTTTGCATTTAGCTCTATGATATGATCATTTCAAGGCAAATGTACTGTAGGAGTTTCAGTAGGTACCAGCTTTGTCAGTAATACTGATTTAGTCGATTAAAATCTTGTTGCCCTCAAAAAGGAAGGCTTAGTGACTGCAGCCTTACTTGTGCATTTAAATTTAAAAATGCAAACCATAGATTATATATTACTGTCAAGTATTTCTGTACTTTGCATTTACAGAAATATTAGCACTCCAATTTAGTCCCATCATTGATAGCTTGCGGGTTTGTGCTTGAGTTTCATTTGTAATACATGTCAAAGCATGTGTGCGCGCATGTTTATGAACCACAGACTGAATGGTTGAGTTTTCTCGTAAAGGCCAGGCAGCAGATGTTATTTAGGTTGTTTCCCTAACCAACTGAGGTTTTCTTTAGAAAATATGAAAACACAGTCACATTAACTGAGGCCTTGCTTATATAACAAGCAATGTATGAAAAGCAGTAAGGCCCTTCTACGCAAGATAGATTTAATTTAAAAAAGTGGCATTTCTATTATTGTCATTTATAATTTTTTTCACGGCTTTTTAGAGAAAAAAAAATTAATGATATGCGTTTTGGTCAGAGAATTTCCCCAAAAGTATGATAAACTACTAGATAAAATATGAACATATTTGAACAGTTATGTTTTTCATTTAAGAGAGGGAAATTATGTTTTCTCCTTAAACTAATTAATGTCGAACAATTCAAGGTAAAATGACAAATAACGTCATACTACAGAGTCTTACATGCGTGGTATAACTGAACGTGGAAAGGACAAACACGCAAACGCACACGGACACACGCAAACACTTTTGTAGCAAAACTACGACGCAGGGAACCCTTATGCAAAATCAGACCGTCTGATTGGACAGCTTATATGTCAATCACATTTTCTCGAAATCCAATTGGTCCTCCCGAGATATTATCATTCCATCTCCTCTTGTGTCGTCCAAAGACTGGAGGGTTTTCCGCTGTCCTCGTCCGCTAGGCGACATAGATCCCCGCGAATCGGGACACAGGTCGTTTTATGTCTCATTAATTGCTGTGTCATATTTGTTATTAAAGATATTAATCGCGTAAGCACAAGGACGACGGGACCTACTGTGCTCGCTTCCTTTGTTTCATTTTGGACTGGACACCATTGATGTTTCAACGTCCATATCCTCCCGTAGGCTCAGGCTGTGTTGCGGAGTGATACTCGGAGTAAGTCGACAATGTGGAGGTTGCTAAAATGTCTACTTGGAAAATTAAATGGTTAGACTTTCTATAACGTTAGGGGACGGAAATAATAGGAGAGTTATGTTTTGTGGTAGAAGCGCTTTTTTGCTTTCGTGACGAAGACAACGGCGAGGAGGCGGAGGAGTGGTTTCCCTTTCTTCCATTTTCATCAAGCCTACAGCCAGCCCGGACCACGGGGAAGGATTCTATCCCTAACTTTGTTTTTCTTTCTACCTCGGCCGCTGATTACTCCCCGTTGGATGGTAGATAATTCAACTCAGGTAAATACGCGGACAAATACACACAGAGCAAGTATTTGCATATCAAATGGAAGTTGTCTGACGCGCTGTTGGCGGAGTGGCATCAAGTTTTAAGCGCATCGTTCAAGTTGTGTCGAGAACCGAACACTGGAAAAGCGGGTCTCGGATTTTCGTCTCCGGCACGAGCTCATCTTAACTACTCGGTATTACTAGCTAATATGTGATGGAAAACACTGCTTTGTTTACTTCATTGGGTTGTAACGGTATACCAAATGAGCAAACTACAAGACACATCTATCAACCGTTTGGATTTTGTTGCACGTCCTACAAATTATAGGTCTTAAGCCACGAAACAAACACAAACGGATGTTATTTGTCCAACGTTAGCTAAGTACAACATTCTCAGTTATTGCTAACTATCTCTTTGAAAATGTATCAGATGTTCGGTTCAGTAATGCGATTTTATCCCAGGACATTGAAAATTATAAGCCATGCAATAAAAGAAGACGATATAATTCTACTTAAAAGCGTTATTATTTGTGTTATTTTTCTTCCCGGCCACCTTTATTACCATCAAGAACACACCGTCTCGTTCACAGCCAACAGAATTTGGAGCCTCGATTTCGTCATTTATAAGGCATTAAAACACAGTTGACCCTCTCTCTAAATATCATCGAATGACAATAAAGCTTAAATTTATTGGAGAAAAAAATACATTTTATCGAAACTTTAATGTCCGGGTCTTTGTGTCCCGGTCTGGTCCTCGACGCGATGAGGGTGGGCAACAGGTTTTTAGGTCTTTAAAGCATTCTGAGGGACTTCACACCAACAGAGACCCCGAAAACCTGAGTTTTACAACAATATCAGTGCGTTATTCGGCTGTATACCCGGTTGTAAAACTATTACCCATGCCAAATGGTCATTCTGAAGTTGGGGGTGCTCAAGACAACTTCCATTTGTTAGGAGGGGCCACAACAGACGTCCCCCATTTTGACCTCAACTCGGTGATACCGAAATAAGTAGATTTGCTCGTGTTATTTTTAGGCTTATGTGCTGCCCATTTTGTGAGATATTCTTGTTGTATTGTTTGTCATTTTTCTTTTGTAAAATTGATCTATTGATTGGCTTTTTATTATTTTTATGAGTTTTAGTTGGAAATACGTTTTGCTCTAT
The DNA here is from genome assembly GCA_016586285.1 of Arothron firmamentum. Taxonomy (NCBI): domain Eukaryota; kingdom Metazoa; phylum Chordata; class Actinopteri; order Tetraodontiformes; family Tetraodontidae; genus Arothron; species Arothron firmamentum. The sequence continues at coordinate 86,789 of BJFM01002039.1, read as the reverse complement.
GAAAGTATTGTGGAGGTTCACAGTTTTTCCAGGACTCTGGGAAGTTATCAACCAAACCTTTGACCAACAATGCATTTGTCGTCAAACACAGTGCTTGCTAGCCCACATAAGGAACCATTATGTTTGTAGTTTTCCACATGTTATGAATAATTAAAAACTCAGCATGAGGCATAGTGCTTAGGCATGACTATTATCAGTATCCCCTTTAGCCTGATTTTTTGCATGCCTCTGCATTAAGCCTATACTGTATCTGTCATCACCAGGGACCAAATGCAGACCTCCAACACTATAACCCACAAATGTAACACATTACACAACACAGACCACAACAGCTGTGATTATAGTTCTTTTTCCAATATGTATTCCTTTTCATTTCCTGTTATGGACCAGCCAGAGAGGTCTGCAAATGTCTAACTTTTCATCATTTCTTTCTCCCATTCTAGAAATTACCACCTGGATTCATATTTTAACAACCCAATTTCCACAAATATCAATCTGGACAAATAAACATAATGCACAAGTTTAAATGCTTACAATTGTGAATGGAATGTTTATGTCTCTGTGTAAAGTCTGTGTACGACTATAAATCCATCTTTACTCAGAGGCGGTAGCAGACAGGAATGTGACTCAGCTTTCCGGTTCTTTTGTGTATTAGGTGGTCCACGTTGTTACACATATTTAATGCAGTCATAGGTCGTTGAATTAAAAAACACCTATGGATAGTAGTTTGTTACTGCTAAACAGTTTAACAGCAACCATGTAGTTTTCTGTTGTATTTTTATTTTATTTTTTTTTCAATATTGGATAGTTTGCATACATTAGCTGAGTAGCTCAGATGCCTCAACTTAACTAGCTTTAGTGCCTTTGTTTACACTTCAAGTGAATCTTAAAATATAAAAAGATATTAAAATGTAATCAATATCACAAATGTCAAAGCTGAGGTGGCAACGTTCTTAAAACACTCCAAATATTTCCCTAACTTAACTCTCAAGGGTAGACTGTGTTCAGGCTTTTGTCAGCTACACATTCCATTCATAAATAGTGTTGGCTTCTCTTACAGATTGTTAGCTTGGTTATTTTATTTCAGAGGTCAGCTGGGCTTGAACTTGTCAGGGAAGGACCGTTTTTGTGTCAAAAAATGACAATTAACAGCAGTTATTTTCAGTCATTTTTGTATTAGATGGCTTTGCATTTCCTTGTAAGTACTGGTCAACCTCATAACGGCTAATACACCGATGATATGAGTAAATGTGAGCCCCCCATTATGTATCAGTTGATTTTACTATTATTTCTTACCTCTGTAGTTGCTGACTGAGACTGAAGGCTGAATAAACAGCGGCAGAGGATGGCTGCAGTGGAAACAGACAAGGAGCTCAACGATTTGCTGGATTTCACTGCGGTAAGATCCCTCATGAAATTGATAGAATATGTATAATATGTTGTAATTTAATGTATTGCGTTTAAAGGGACAATTTGTAGTTCTGTTTTTGATGCGCTGAGGAAGAAGAATTCATGTCCTCTTTATACTGTACATGATGATCAGAGACATTCATTTATGAGCTGATTTCATTTAAAAGCAGGTTCATTTGAATGCTTTATTGAAAACATAAGATTGTACGTGCAATGTCTAAGCAGCAGCAGCAGTTATGAAAAGTGAAGTCGCCTGACAAAAAAAATGTCTATAATGTATGGTGAAACTTTGAGCAACCTGTTATGTTGCGGGGTTGGATGTTAAGCCTCAAACACAGCTGGAAGAATGTGCTGCCTTCTGCCGTTGCAGGATATTAGACTAAATTATGTTTTTTCACTAATTTAACTGAAAAACTGTTTTTTTCCTGATTTTTTTATTTTTATTTTTTTAGATGTTTGAGCTTCCAGTTTCAAATGGCAAGAACCGACCAACAACACTTGCCAGTCAGTTTGGAGGTTCAGGTAAAACGTTTTTAAAATTTTACTTTAACCAAAAGACAATATAATCACACATATCCCTCAATGTGTTCAGCTTTGTTTCTTTCAGTCCCTTGACAGAGTCATAAATATTCTTTTGTGCGGCGAGGCATGTCTTTAAAAGATAGATGTTGATTTTTATCAATTCAGTAGTTTCTCATAATATTGTGCTTTTCACCTTGAATTTATAATGACTCAAAGTCTATCCCCATGAGCTGAGCCCATTTGATGTTAATGGCTGTAAAATGACAGATTGAAAGCAGCGCAACCCTTTGAATTTTAGGTATAGTTTCATATCTTCTCTGTAGCAACATGATTAAGGTGATGGGGGATGTACTGAGCATGTGATTAGATGATACAGATATGAAGTAGATGATAACAAATTTTCTTGGATGTGATATCAGATAGGGCAAGAAGAAAAACTATAGCTTTATGTTATATATATATATACAGTATATGCTATTTGTTTCCCGTTACTGAGGATTACATATCCCTGCTGTGGTGTTACACCATGTGCCTTTTCAGTACCTTTCACTACTCGGTTTAAATCATTATTACTGTACTTTCATTTTTTGGGTCTCATGAAACTGAGAATCCTAAATATATTTTTCACGTTTAGTATGAGCTGAAATGCAGAAGGGAAGAAGTTTCAAATTTGCATGAAGTGTTCCATTTTCCACACAGATGTGTTGAATTGAAAAAAAAAACAAACTCAGTTACATTGCTTTAAAAAGGAATTTACACAATATAAATGAATGTTAGTTCACAGTCTCCACGTGAAGCCAAATATAAGTCATATCTTTGTTATGATTTGATTTTAAGCACAGTTGTGTGTAAAAAGTCATCTGTGACTCATGAGTTGAAATGCCTGAGCCTGCATTGTTGTACAGTGTTTGCTGTTTTATTAACAGTGAACAGCTTTGTGGGATTTGACCTGACTTCATCCTTTGTGTCTGCGTGACTCACTTTGTCAAGGAAGGAAGAAGGTCTGTAGACAAAAAAAAAAAAAAAAGGTCCCACTTACAAAGACCTGAGGCTCCATGCTGTAAAAACCGAGACATATCTACAAGTTCAGTCAGTGGATCAGCACTGTATGAGTCAGGCTGGATGTCTGTTCCCAGAATCTTTGCCTGTATAATTATAGACCAGCCTTGGTTAAATGGGGTGTTGCATGCTGGGAGGAGATGTTAACTAGTGTCTAGCAGTTTCTGATGGTACATTTGATGTTTCCTTTTCTAGTTCTGATGGTGTGTTTTTGTGTGTGTGTGTTTGTGTGTGTGTGTGTGTGTGTTTGTGTGTGTGTGTGTGTGTGTGTGTGTGTGTGTGTGTGTGTGTGTGTGTGTGTGAAAGAGAGAGAGAGAGTCCGTTCTGCAGTCATGCTTTCTTGGTGTAGAAAATAAAGCAATTCTAACTGCATCTCTTTTATCTCTTATTCTGCTGGTGACTCGTGTGTAGATCACAGTTGTTGCAGCCCTCAGCACAGCGGAACCATCATGCTGTTCTACTGCTGATTCTGACATGATTCTAGTCTGCCCCTGTCTTCCCTCTCCCTGCTCAGTTTTTTTAATTAGACAACAAAACAGAAATATGAATATTCATAGAAGCCAACCTCATTAATATGCATAATTATGCAAATTGGCATGCAATTAAGCTTCAGCTTTCCCCAAGAGATGCTGGGTTGCAGTTCCAGAAAAGAATGAGAGAAAGGGGACGGGAAAGAATTTTCTTCTTCACCGGTCTTTAAAATCACTCACATTCAAACATGATCAGGTCTCTGAGAGCTGCAGTGGTCTGGCCTTGGGTTACACGTGTTAACTGTGTCAGATAGAGACCTTGTTTTGGCAGCTAGGTGACTGTATGAGCCAAATCTTAGAGCCTGAATATTAAATGACTGTTGCCATGGAAAATATAAGGGAGTCAGAATGTGAAAATTGTTGATGATGATACTGGGAGTCTTATCTGAGGTGTTAATTATTCAAACTACCTACAGCTCATATTCATACTATTTACAGCATAGCCACTCTGCCGTCTCTGTGCAGAGCTGCAGCGTGAGTTGGTCTCTTTATTATACTATGGTGATTTTGGAGAATTGTTGAAGAATGTGTTTGTCTGTTAAGGGTAAAGGAAAAACCCAGTTCTTTGTCTTGCAGGTATGGATGAGAGGAGTGGTCCCAGTCCCTGGGGGCAAGGCCAACAAAACAGTCAATCGTTCAACCAGGGAAGGGTAAGATCTGTCCTCATCTATCATAACAATTCATCTGACTGTGTAGGTCACATGTTATCAATGGTTTTTTTCAACACAATACCATTGTTTTTATAGACATTCACACGCAAAGCCGAAAGGTTCTGCAAATTTGCTAAATTTTTGTTAAGGTTGTGTAAAATGCAAATTGAGAACACACAGTCAGGGTAAATTTTGACAATGAACAGACCAGTGTTTACATTCACATCAACACATTTTCATCACATCAGGTTACAAAATAATCAACGTAATGGATGTATAGTTGTACCATAGTAACTGTAGAATTACTCAACTCTTTTTTTTTTTTTTTAAATCCTAAAACTGGGGTTCATTATATCTCCTAGGCTTAGTGCTAGTGTGTCATGGGGAGCCAAGTTGGATAAACTTTATTGATTGATTCACATCAGCATCCAAGGGTTTCTTCCATAATTGATTTGATGAGAGGGGGTGCTAATGGTGGGATTTATTTATTTTTTGATTCATTTATTTTCCTGCTGGCTTTCTCTCAGGGTTACGGAGAGGAAGGCCTTTACACTGAACAGGAGGGCATTTCCTCTGCCTCCATGTTTGGATCAGGGATTGTTGGTGAGTGTAATTTAACTGGTTTTGTAATAAAAGTTGGCAGAAGAGACTGATTTAAAGCATGAGTTAGTATGAACAAAGGAATTTATTGGATGAAACAGGCTCGATAGAAACTCACATACCTCTTTTAGCCAAATTATATTAATGCCTAGGTAGCAGCGAGTAATCTGGGAGGATGTGGAGGAGGGGTTTGTTTGCGTGTTGCAGTTAGTCTGTTCAGGTTGGGAGGGGGTTGGGGGATGTAAAGAGCACTCATGCACAAACAGGGCTCTCCCCTGGGACCGGGCTAGCCTTTAGCCCATTTCTGTTTAACTGTCATTGGAGGGGACATTCTTGGTACAATTGCCTTTCAACATTTATAATGGGGCCGATTTGTTGCTGTTTTTGCTGTCCACAGCCATAAATATCTTACAAGATCATATAGTAGCTGTACATATGACAGATGGAAGCCACATAAATGGAGGATGGGCAGATTGTTGGTTAATATAAAGCCTAATTTTCACTATCAAGACTTGTTTTCTTTTTCCCTTTTCAGGAAAGGCTGAGCGAGGGCCCTATTCCTCCTTTACAACTCAGGTAAGCCTTTTTAAATCACAATGTTTAGAAATTCTGAAATAAATGCTCTTTGTGTTTGTAGTTTTTCATCTCATACATCTTTGCTTTGATATTCTTTGACAGGGCTTTTTGCCCAGTGAAATACCCATGCCCAGTCCCAACACCATCTCCCCATCTGGCCTAAAGTCCAACTCCCAGTTTTACCCTTATGAGGGAAGCAATTCTCGCAGGAGGCCCCCACAAGACCTCATTGGTAAGACCGTAAAGGACCATTTCTAGCATAGTGTTGACATAGTCAATCATCACAGATTGCATACAAAGCTATTTATAAGCGATATAACTCTGAGTATATCATTATTTCTGCTGCTGGGTATGCGTACAGTAATTCCTATTCAGATTACATAATGGAAATGAAATAGCAGTGTTCTCAGTGAACAGTCTCTGAATAACATGAACAGCACACTTTTTGATTAGGCATTAATGAGCACTCACAAGACTGAAGGGGGAGTGCAGGATGAAGGGGGGGATGAGTCCTGTCAGTGTTGGTTGTACTCGGCTGAGTTCAGATCTGTTTTTACATATTTAGATGATGTCATTGTGTCTTCCTCCTTTTAGAGTCACAGCCAAAAAAGATCCGGAAGGTGCCCCCTGGCTTGCCCTCTTCGGTGAGTGTTGGCATCCAGAAATATCATTGCCCTGAAGTATATCTCATAATTTAAATAGGCCCATTGAGTCTGTTTCCATTCTGCATTTTAAGCCTTTCCCTGGCCCACAAAGCAGCAGAAGAACTGCTATACAGGACATCTAACCAGTACAGCTGTGTATCTTTACTGCTGATTTAAAAAAAAAATAAATAAATGAAAGGAAGAGAAAGAAACCGCTCATTCAGCCAGTCACTCATTTGAAGCGAGTATTTATAGCATGTTGTGTTTGTAGGCCCTTTACTTTATGGCCACATTTCTTCTTGCCTGCCAAATCCTCTCAGGGAATTCATCCCAAAGTTTGATGGTTCTTATTGTGCCTCATTTTTTTTCCCCTCTCCCACATTTGCTCTCTGGACACCCTGTTTCCGCCTCTTCTGCTCCCCTCCACAACCACACATCTACCCAGTGCCTGCCTCCCCCTCTCCTCCCGCCCCTTCCCTCCTCCCTGCCTCCTCCCTCCCCCATCCCTCTATCCCAGCTGCCAGTGGAGTTGGCCACCCTCCAGGATTTGGCAGATGGTTCAGTAATTAGTAGTGCATCTCTCCCTTCCCTCTTTTCCTCTCCCTTCTTTTTCCTCTTTTTTTTTCTATGCTTAATCAAATTACAGAAGAAAACTTCAGTTCATTTAGTTTTGAGTTTTTCATATACAGTGTATTGCTCAGTCTTTAGGAGAATTAATCTTATGTTAGAATCATATGATGGCTCACAGCTTTGGTTCTTTTATAACCATCAAATAAAACTACACATCCCACTATGTGGTCACATCTCACCGTGGTAAATAATGAAAATTAGAAACGTATAATCTATTTTCAGTGAATTTCTAAATGTCTTTCTGAGGTAATGGGTAAAATTCCTTAAAAAAAAAAAATCACTGTTCAGTCAGTTTATCAGTGAGGCTGGGTATTAAAATTAGATTCATGCACAAGAAGAGTCACATTTATGTACTGCAGTTTGTTTATAAAGACTGAGTTGATCTAATTTTACCTCTTTTGTTCCTGTAGGTGTATGCACCAGTCTCAGGAGAGGATTTTAACAGGGACAGTGTTGGCTACCCAGCCTCAAAGGCAGGAAATGTGTACCCGCCACCATTCTACATGCAAGGTCAGTGGATCACAACAAGGTTTGAAATTGAAAGACTTGATGCAACCATGACACTGTGAAAGATCCTAAAGCGTTATTTCATAGGCAATATGGCTGTTAAGCCATTTGGGTCACCAAACTATCTTTCTGGATAGACATGTGCCAGTGGCATTGCTAGTAGTGAAGTGAAGAGAATTACAGTTGGATGAAGTCATCACGGTAATGTGACATGTCTCATATGTGTCCTTTATTGTCTTCATATTATCTCCTCAACACGCACGCACAAACGCACGCACGCATGCACGCACACACACACACACACGCACACACACGAACACACACACACACACACACACACACACACACACACACACACAAACAGAAGGCCTCCACCCACCCTCCCATCCATGGGGTTCTGCCAGGTCGATGGTTCAGCAGGGTTATTCTGCAATGGTGGGAAACTCCCCCCATCTGAGTCAGCATGGTCCCTTCACTGCCCTCAATCCACAAGACAGACTGGTGAGCTTAGCCTTCACACTTCGGATGTGTATTTAGACCTAAAGATAGTTTACACACTTTTTTATAATGTAACATTTTGGTCTCCAATAAATAATTGTTTTTCCTTGCTTTAAGAAACCACAGCCGATGCCTCTTTCACCTCAAAACTATCCCTTGCAAGGCAGTGAAGTGAACGGAACTCACCCTGCTGGCCTCCACGCTGGCTCCAACAGTTTTGGAGTCGCCAGCCACACACCCCCTGTCTCTGGCACAGACACCATTATGGGTAATTTTTTTTTACTGTGCCATGCTTTCTTTTTGCCTTTTCACAGCACATGTAGATGTATGAATAAAATGCTTTTTTATTTATTTATTTATTAATTTCCAACAGCTAATCGTGGAAGCTCAGGAGATGAGATTGGAAAAGCCCTTGCATCTGTAAGTAGCAGTTAAATGTATGACTGTAAATATTACACTATCCCATTTTTATGGAATTGCATTGCATGCTTAAAATATTCGTTAAACCCTGAACACAAACATTTTTGGACAGATATATCCCTCAGACCCAAATGGCAACACCTTTCCACCATCTCCTTCTACACCGGCTGACTCTCCACAGGCTGTGTCAGGTACGATCATTATTTTACTTTTTACTTTTAACTACTTTTGGCTCTTATTATTACACAGCTCTGTATAAGTAATTAATCACAGTTGTGAAGCTTAATAGGCCTTAACAGAGGCTTGGCTAGCCTCAGTTCAGCTGTGGTTACGGGCTTTCTCAGAATCCACAAACTTTAGAGTTTTTTCCACATAATCTGTATGAGTGTGTAAAGACTCCATTTTATTAGTTAGATTCATGGTGAGACCTTGCACCATCTCTCTGGAACATACTTATGGGTGCCATAACTGATAGTAATCCCATCCATTACAGCTTGACCTGACACACATTATATAAATATAACTTGAGAGAGGAAGGGAAAATGCAGTATGCAAAAGAGAGGTGTATTCACTTCCCCCATTTTTCTGTTCACACACACACTACGTAGAATACAGTAAATAACACTGGGAGTTTATGCAAAGACAGAAGTGATCACACAGTGCATAGTGTAAATCATAGTTTTGTGAAGTCATTTTAATACAGATTTCACATTTTTAAAGTTCTACATTCAGAAACCTGTGTTATAATTGATATAAACAATTTAGTGTTTGAGTATGAAATGAAAAGAATATTCCCAGGTGAGATGTCTTATCAGCATACATATCTTCCTATTAATGGTCAAGGTATAAATTTAAGGTGTAATATAGAAAGATAATTGTGCTATTTTCTTGGTGTCATCACCTCTAGCATGTTCTGAGAATATTTTCAGTACTTACCCTGTGATCTTTTTTAGGCTCTGCGTCCCAGTGGACTCGGTCCTCTGGCCAGACCACACCTTCCCCCAACTTTGAGAGTGGAATCCAGTCCATGGTGAGTCAGTTCATCTAATTTATGTCTTGTCCGAATGCATGAAGCAGATTATTATTGACAGGCTTTCTTTCTTTTCTTCTCTTGACATTATTACGTATTATATACTTTTCCTGTAGGCTAATAAGCTGGAGGACCACCTGGATGAAGCCATTAATGTTCTTCAGCGACATGCTAGCGGACAAGGAGGATCAAGTCTGGCTGAAATGCACAGTTTGTTGTCATCCAGCATGGGTTTACCTCCAGGTTTCAACAGTGCAGCCCCCGGCCTGGCCAGCCGCCTTCTAGGACTGGTAAAACTAATAAAAAGCAGTGCAGATCAATACATCCAGATTTAATTTTAAACTGTGAATATGATGTAACTAGTTTTTGCTTGGTATATTCATCATTTTACAGCAACAATGCCCAAAATATTAATCCTGTTGTATTTATTTTTATGAAGATATCCAATCATCCTGAAGAATCTGGTCTGCCCTCTGGTGGAGGACTCATGCATGGCCACCATGGCCCATCATCAGTCCAGTCAGGCTCTCAGCCTTCTGGTGAGCCTGCTGCTTTACACTCATGTCAGTAAGCGTGGTAATATTTCCACATCTACATTTAAGTCATATGTTTGATTTTTATTTGCTCCTGAACTCTCTATGCAGGTCTGTCTGGAGGCATAAATCGTTCCAGTGGTGACGTCAAACGAGAGGAAAAGGAGGAGGATGAGAACCGTTCTGTCGCTGACAAGTCAGAGGATGAGACAAGAGACATGAATGGCCATCTTAGAACAAGGTGTCTAAAACATTTTTGTCACATTGTGGTGATTATGCTTTTGTTTAGTTTTAGACAAAAAATATTAGTAGTTTTTATGCTAAAAATGATTAAAGTGAATACAGGAAGTGAGAATATGGAGCCAGTCAGCCCTGCAGCCTCCTACACAAGCCGTGGGTTGAAATGAACAGTCAGTGTAGAACTTCATTTGTGGAGTTTTTTTTACATTCTTCTAAGGTCCATGAAAACTGTTACTCAGTATATGTGTTTTCACTGCAAAGATTTTTCTATAAAAACAGTAAAATTCTTATGTTTAATTTACATAATCTGATACTCAGATTAAAGAGAACAGTTTGCTTCATCAAGATTTATTACTTTCTCATAGTTTGCTTCAAATTTGTTGAGGCCATCTTTTGTATTTGTCCGTTATTTCACATCACAAATGCCAATTCATTTTCAATGAACTGTACCTATGATATTGTCTCCTTCCCTCCTCATCTACCGTTGACTCATAACTAGTCTCCAAGGTGATGATGATGAAGATCTGCCAGTGGAGATTAAGGCTGAGCGGGAGAAAGAGCGGAGGTTGGCAAACAACACCCGCGAGCGACTTCGTGTTCGGGACATCAATGAGGCTTTTAAGGAGTTGGGCCGCATGTGTCAGCTCCATCTGAGCGCTGAGAAACCGCAGACCAAATTGGGCGTACTGCAACAGGCCGTTAACGTTATACTCAACCTGGAGCAGCAAGTTCGAGGTCAGTGGGTGTCCAGAGAGGAAGAAGGAAGAGGAGGAGCTTCTTTATAAGCCGCAACTCCCACACAGCTTCGCTTCTTAGCTTCTTGACATGTCCTGCTAACAGTTTAGAAACAATCTGGATCAACTAAACTGTATTTCATCAGTTTCTAAACAATAAATAATTAAAATAGAAAGTGGGGACAAAGGAAGAAATGAAGCTGTGTACCTCTTAATGTGCTTACTCTGCTGTTCACCCTGTGTTTTTCTTCTATCAACACATACACACATGTTCAATGCAGTATGTGTTGTACAGTTGGCTTACGCCTTTCTCTGCATCACTGGACGGATGAACAGTCCGTTTCTGTTATGGTTGTCTTGTTTTGCTGACATGTATTCGTTTTCATGTATTTTTATTTTAGTGGTTCACTTTTAATACAACAGCATCTGTGTTTCTTTCTGCTGTCAGTGTTAGCAGGACTGTTTGCTGTTATTAACCCGTTATTGCAGTGTGTCTGTGCTGTCTGTCTCAGCCATGCAAACATTAACCTTTTAATGTTGCCAGCCCATTTTCCATGCAGTCACTTTCCATCTTTCCATCCACTGCACCGCCCTGTCATTTTCTTTTCAAAGATGACAACAGAGACCACTTCTTCCTCACATTCAGGCAAATACATCTCCTGCGGATGTATTTAACAACACCCCCTCAGTCTTTTTTTCCACTTTGGCTGTGTCTGTGTTGGCAGAGGGGGTCGCTTCCTCTTTCTCCGTTCTCATTTCTTCTGTCTTTCTGCTGGACAGTGATCATATCCTCTACAACTTCCATTCCTGGACCTCGGTGACTTTATAGAGGATCAGTCAATTTTTATAGGAGCAGCAGGTTGAAGGATATATCTATTTTTTTATGCAAGCATTCATGATAATTTCCACCCGCTCTCTCTCCTGCATATGGACCACTCCACTGGAATCTTCAGCACTTTCCCTGGATTAAGCACTTGTACTTGACATTATATGTAAAAGATTAAATCCTGAAAATCAATAAGGGCACAGTGAGCGTGAAGAGTAAAACGCTTAATTTTAAACTAGTCCAGCTTCGGTTCAAAGGAAACCCGTGCCAGATTCTGCAAGGGTTGCGATCTGGGTTTATTAACCAACGCCTCCTACCGACCTCTCCTCCTGGCTGCAGCATCGTTACAGTGACTGACGAGAACCTCACTGCCGAGGAGAAGGAGCAGAGGGAGCGTGAGCGGCGGCTAGCTAACAACGCAAGGGAGAGGATTCGTGTGCGCGACATCAACGAAGCTTTCAGAGAACTGGGCAGAATGTGTCAGGTCCACCTGCAGAGCGACAAGGCTCAGACCAAGCTTGTCATCCTGCAGCAGGCTGTCCAGGTCATACTGGGCCTGGAGAAGCAGGTGCGAGGTAGGTCAGTGCGTACAGAGAGGTCTGATCCACAGGGACAACCAGATGTGTCCCGCTACGTCACTACTAGTCTGGCTTTTCTTTCTCTTTGCCTGTAAACTCAGAAAAATGAAGAAATGAGATGAAAGGGAGAGTATCTGAGGAAGTGTAGCCCCACTTTTCTGCCACATCAGTTCTCATCCAACTTTTCGCTCCATCTTCCTTTCTTCCTTCACCCTTCGATTGTTGATTTGTTGTACATTGTGTTTATCTCACTTGGTTCTGCTGAGCTTAATCTGTAATGTGTTTGTTTGTCAAAGAGCGTAACCTGAACCCGAAGGCTGCCTGCCTCAAGAGACGAGAGGAGGAAAAAGTTTCAGGGCTGGACCCCCAGATGCATCTGGGTGGGGGTCATCATGGTCTGGGAGGAGATGGACACATGTAATCCTCAGGTCCGTCTGCTGCTAAACAAAATCTCCAGCTTGTTTTGTGCAGACTCATGATTTCCTTTTTTATTGCCTTGCAGCTCCTGTTGATTGTACAGCCCCCCTGAACACGTGGCCTTATTCTCTCATTGTCATGCATCTCAGTGTGTGTTCGTGAACACACACACACACACACACACACACACACATACACACACACACACATCATCATCACTGACAAGGCTGGAGGCCACATTCCTACTGATGCACACAATAGTGACAAGCACAGAGATGAAAGATGAAACATTTATTAATTGGACATGACTTGGAACTGAGAACGCTGGTCAGTGAGAATTTGACACGAGGTCGTTATTCTGATCATGTTTTTGTAAGACATTTTGAAAAATTGCTTTAAACGTTGGGAGCAAAACTTGTTTGGATCAAATGAAACTTATGGATCAATTGCTGGGTTGGGATTTGTATTGTTGGATCGTTAACTGGCATTCCCATCAGAAAAGCAAGTCTTATGTTCTTTAAAAGTAAAGAGGTTTTATTCTTGTGATTGAACAAAACTGCCTAAAAGAGGCATTATTTACAGTGTTTGTTTAGGATATAAGAAACTGTCTGCATCCTCTGGTCCGATGCTGATGACTCACAGGTTCTGGCACATCCAGCCGCTGACTGCCCTGCTCTTTTTGATATGCTGGGTAACTCCGGCTGTCTGCTTTTTTTTTGGCTTGTTGGACTGCAAAGTGCCACCCTGCATCTCTTGATCGGCGTGATGATTTTATTTTTATCAGTGCGTCCCCGTGATTTATGTCTTTACATGCTGTACAAACTCAAGACGAACCCCAGGATCAACACTTGGATAAACCTGAGTGCTGTTGGACTCCAGGATACAGGTCCTCCCTCAGACTGCATCAGCTATTTTTCCTGTCAAATCAGGCATAAAAATGCTGTTACAGCACATTAATACAAAGTCACTGGTAAATTAAATACATTTACTATTAGAAAGGGATCATGAGTGTTACTACTATCTTATTAAGGATTTACTTAATTGCCATTGTTGGACATCTGTCGTCGCTCTTTATTGAGCATTTTGGTGTTGTTTGTTTTTTCTTTTGAACAAGTTGCAGAGCTTGTTCTAAAGATTTTCCTTTTGTAGAATGGATTTATCCTTTTTTACTATGTAAGATAGATTTTGACTTTTGTTTTCATCGTTTGGAATGCTCTTTTTTTGTTTACATTGTTTAAATGTAAGAAGGCTCGAATTAGATTAAAGGAACAAAGTGATTTTTTATTTTTTTTTTGCCAGAAGCTTAGAAACATCAGAAATGACAACCTGACCTGACTCAGACTTCAGGTGTGTTTGCTCTCTGTCCAACCATATTCCAATGATTGGAATATTTGCTGCGTCCAGCTTTCTCCATCTGCAACAGAATCACCTGTTTCATGGCAGCATGAAAAACAAAAAGGACTCATCAAGAGTGGCCTGGGTCACGTTCCCAGCTTAGGGAGCTTTGATAATGGTTACTCACCAGTGCCTGAGTAATTTGTCAATGGAGTTCAGGAGTTGTAGGTTGTAATTTTTTCTTATCCTACAGGTGTACAATAACAAATGCTCCAGGAGAATCTGACAACATTTAGATGAAAAACTACACCCGTCGACACTGGCCACCACTGTGGGGTCTTTATATTATTTTATGTAACCACCTGGTGTAAATCCTCGATGTTAAATTTACTTTCTCATCCATCACAGGCTGATTTTGTTAAATATTTGTCTTGAACAGGCATGCGCATTAATATTTATGTACATGTATTTGTCACAGCTTTATTGTTGCAAGCTGATGGTGAAATTATAAGACAGTATTTCCTTCATTTTGGCACAGATGTTTTTCAGTGGACAAACCCAAGACTGCTTAATTCACATATTGGACTAAGGAAAGTTTCTATGACAGACTTTTATTTCTAGATATATTTGTAATAGCCAAGTATCAACACATGCATCTGATATTTGTAGTCAGCAGAGCCATCCTGGGCTCTGCAACAGGCAACCGGATGGGATTCTTTCTTTCTTCAGTCAGTCGTGTTTGAGGACATCATCTATGTTGGCTATGTCCTCAAAGTGCCTCCTGTTTCCTATTTTTATATATAAAGTAGATAATGAGAACTGTTGTGTATATAACAGTAATGTAGCAATAAATGTGACCATTTTAATAACAAGTTCGCTTTTCTCAGTTTTTTTTTTTTTGTTTGTTTGTTTTAATTGTACAGCTCATTTAAGAGTTTGTTACGAATGAGTGAAGAAGTGTTGTTGGTCGTCCGCTAGGGGGCAGTATCCACCCATCTATTATCTACCAGCCTATCCACGGGTGGGTACTTGGGGAGCGTCCATCTACCTGAGTTTGCACTGGGGGCTGGAGCATAGACTCTACGTAAATAAAAGAGGTCTGGAGCCCGACTGCCAGCATGGGTACGTCGCTAGCTCCCAACATACAAAGACGAACAAGAGAACATTGACAACGATATCAAGATAAAGTAGCAGCGCCCCCCGCCACGCCAAAAGCACCTCTATTCTGGGAGGAGGAAACACCACACAGGAGAGAGAGAGAGAGAAAAAAAAAAAAGGTCTGGGAAGGTTCCCTGATTCGAAACTCCTGGTTTCGGAGTCCCGGAGGTTTCGGGCGGAGGGACACTTCCAGCGCGGTGGCACTGTGCCATGGCGTTACCCCTGCACCACCCCGGCAACACTTCCATCTTTGGTAATATGAATTAATTGATATGGATTGTGGACGTGTAGGCATGTCAGCAATTATATGAATTACTTCGTCTATGATATGTCTTTGTTTACGTTTTCGTTCCCTGATCAGCGGAAGTACTACGCTGTGGTGGGAAAAAAACCAAAAGTAAAGCGGAAGTTGTAGGTAGTTACCACAGGCACGTCCGGGTGGACACATTTAATCTATCTAAAATGATCACTAAACTAGTCGGTCAGAAGTATACTTCCATTGCAAAATCATGGTAAGTAATTTTATATTACAGCACTGTTTTAGAAAAGAATTGATAAACAATCATTTTGTGTTAGCCATGTTTGTGTCCTTAGCTAGCGTTAGCTTTTAGCCGAGCCGAGGTCATCGCTGTATCATTGACAACTAAGTTTTAGCTTTAGTTGCATTTGTATGGCAAAGCCATACAAATAAATAAATAAATATAAGAAGCCATAAATGCAGGCTTAAGATAACTAAATTTGATTTTAAGGCAATATAAAACGGCGCAAGGAGTATGCCATTTTCTCAAAGGTGCACACGAAAAAAATGAAGGCGTCTGATTGAAAAGAAATAATATCTATTTTAATTTGTCATCTTAAGTACTGTTAAACGGTGTTCCTGTCTGTGCTGGAAACAGTTGCCTTTGTTAAGTCTTGTTCAGTTTGGTGTCATTTCCAGCTACTAACACGTTAGAATCATCACACAACTAACATGGTCCCTGAGACTGGTCGCTAATAAACTATTAACGTTACACTGAGTGTTCGGATCTTTTTAAATTTTAGCCATCTGAAATTGCCAGCGACAGGCAGCACACCTGATATGACTCGTGTTTATGATTAGTCTTGTGTTTTTTTTATTTAATCCTATAAGTAACCACAGCTCAAAAACCTAAAAACACGAAGAAAAAACAACAACCCCAAAACACTGTTACAAATATATTCTTTGAATATGTGAAGTAACACCATAAACTACCCATTACAGAAAAATATACACGTATAATTATCAAATCCTCGAAATAAGTAGTTATATAACCGATTAATCATTTATTAACTCCTGAGTTTTACTTTATTTTAACTGGACCCAAAGAACCGAACACTGAGGGACACTCAGGAAGGTGTTTATTGGTAATTATTTCTTTTCTCCTCAACAGGATGCCTACTCTGGCAGTATGGGGGGTAGCTGGAGGTGTCGCTCTGGTCCACTTCACAGACTGGCGGTTGTTTCTAGATTACGTCCCCTACATAAATAACAAATTCAAGAAGGATGAGTAGTGGCACCCAGGTTAGTCTGACGCATGCGAAGAGGTGTACCAGCACAAAATGTGCTGATTCTTCTGATACCTGCATGTGTTGATTGTGTCATCATGCTTGTTATCTAGCAAAGACAATCACTCTCAAAGCAACACCTTTAGGCTTTTTTTTTTTTTTAGTTGGTATGTTTTTTCCAGCACTTGCATTAACAGTTTGAGCTTTTGCAGCATAATTAAGATTGACATCAGTATATGTAATAATTTGCATGAAACTGTGTTAAATACTATGTTTTCCTGCTTGATTTCCCATAGCCAGGACTGAGGAAAAGATTCAACGCTTTTGAATCTATAAATACCTCTGCTTCCATACTGAAATTGCTGAACTTCATCAGGTGGAAGTGGGTATATCCCATTACCTGTTTGGCATCTTTCTTTTAATGGTGAACTAAAAATGAGTAATATTCAGATACAGTTTCCAGGTTGCTCCGAGGTGCCAGTAGACCAGAAACCAGGACAGTGGCCTATTTTCAGAGACAACAAAGCTTGGAAGAGTCTTGTCCGCCCTTATTAGATCAGCTTGTTCTTGCTCACAAGCAATTCTTCAACACAGACGGAAGCTGTGAACAAGAGGTTTTGCAGACGCTGGAGGAGATGCACATTTGAATTAAGCTCAGGACAGTTCGGTGACGCAAACCAGACTTTCGTCCTCTCACTTGTGGCCTTCCTGATTTTGATTGTGATCAATATTAAATATTGAATTATCAGATCATGATACCTTTGATGACCTCCAAACAAACCTGCTATTGTTGACTCACAGCCTTTTTTTTTTTTTAATTCAGTGTTTTTTGCTAACAATTTAATATATTTTTTCTTCCATCAGGTCTGTTTTTGGTTTTCTTGGTACAAAGACCTTTAAGCAGTGGAAGAACTGTTGCTGCTGGTACCGCAGGCTCTGATCCAGTTCCATACCAGCCGTCACCTCAAGCCAACAATGGACTCCTCTTCATCAGCATCTCCTTATACATGCTGGTGTTTTATTTCAACCCTCCTCATCCATTCAAGCCATAAAAGGCTGATGAACAAGAGCGATTATCATGAAAATTATATATAATTTTTTTTTCTGTTTGGACACTAATGTTTGGTCTTCTCTGTGTCCTGGATTGACCAACTTCACAAGGAAATGTGTAAACAGAATAAAACTTAAAAAAAAAGATTTGTCACAGGTTGTGTGTAATTATTTCTCTTTATTTTAACATTATTTTCCCGAGGCTGGTATCAGGTCACACTCTGGAGGGACATGATGTTCAAAATAACATGACAAAAACAAGCCAAACAACAAATAATACATATACATTTATTTTGACTATCTTAATTCATTATTACATGTTGATACTTCATGTAATACTACTAATGCAATTCTATTATTTGGATTTTATTGAGACATTGTAATTTTGTTTAGGACAGAATAAATATAGAAATGTAATTGTAATATGTGCAATTTAAATTCTGATAGTCCTAACATTGAAAAAGTGAAAATGAGATACAGTCAGTTAATTGTGATTTGTTCTTACAAACTATTCGTTCACTTTGGATATTGCGGTGCGTCAAGACTTCTTCGGACTAGTTTGCGTGTGTTGTGGCGGACGTGTCTGCATCAGGCTCGCGGAGTGATTTACAGTTGTAAAGGTCCTGACAGTGACAGTGCGGATCGATAAACAAACGAGAACTATTAGGACTGCAAATATCGGCAGCCTATTAGTTATCAACCCTCTAAAATCCCACTACAATCCCAGACGAGCTGACGGAAAGGTTGCCGAGAACATGGAACGAAAAAGGTAGGACTTTTAGTTGTATATTTGAGCGAGTTATGAATGAAAGTTTACCTGCAGGAAATGCATGCACGCGAACGCTTTTCAGTTGGGAATAATCGCCAATAAGTTTGTTTTTGGTGGTTAAAACTTGATAATTTGACTAAATATGACGTGGAGGTAGTGTAAAAGATTCTTACAATAGGAATTCTACAGCTTTCTTCAACGGTAAATGCACCAGTGGCTGTTTTTGTTGACGTTCATAGCGTGGCTAGCTTGATTAGCTTGCTAAGTTTCATTGTTTACACATGCTTGAGTGACGACGAGAGGAGCTGATGCACAGTTGCGCCAAATTTAAAGAACGACGCAAAAATCTAAAGTGTAGCACTTTGATAATGTCAGCAGCAGGGCCCAAAGAGTGTATACTGACTCACAAGTGGTTCGTCGGTGAGTTGTCTGGGTTTTTTTTTTTTAGCATAATCTTTAACACGTTGCTTGACAGAAAAGTCACGCTGTCGCGTGTGTGTGTGTGTGCGTGTGTGTGCGCGCGCGTGTGTGTTTTCGGTAGATTCAGTAAAAGACAGTTGTCAGACTTGTTTAAACTAGAATTGTGGTATTGATGTCTATTACTTTGGTGTTAGTCTTTCAGTATTGCTAATATAGGCTGTTGAAGATCTAACCTATAATAAAAATGGGTTATTTAATAAAAGTGTGCAATTTTTTTTCAGTTTTCACGTTCTAACGTTCATGATTACGTCACATATTGCTGTACAGTATGAAAGAGATGTTTAAAAGTGTCAATTGTAGTTATTTCCTATTAGTCTATATGTTAAGTGACACCCGGGCAAGACATACGTCCACATTAACAGAGTAAAATGTGCAGTCACTCAATAAAATCAGCCTGAATATGTAGCAGGTATGTCATTTTAATGAGGCGGTTGATGACATGAAGAATTTGTTGTTGTTCCTTTCAGTGTAACATTACCTGTAAAGCGCATTCTCAGCAAACCCCACATAGGTCGAAGTCCGAGCAGCAACCTTCACACGAATGTGAACCTGAGCCACTCACCTGTGGCTGGACGCTCTCTCATCAAAGTGCAACGCAACAGCCATAAGCCTCTCTACGATTCCAACCATCATATCCGGGTGAGTCCTGTGAAAAGCTGCTACCAACATAACCAAAAAACGTAGATACTTTTATTTAAAAGTACTTTTATTGAAGTATACATTCTTTTTGAAAATGTTGCACATTGTGGCCTGGTTGTCACAACTTGTGTTGCTGTCTGTTCTGAAGGCCAAGCCTGATTTAAACACAACGCTGCCAGTTCGACAGACAGCGTCTATCTTCAAGCAGCCAGTTACCAAGGTAACAAATCATCCCAACAACAAGGTGAAGACGGACCCGCAGAAGGCTGTGGACCAACCCAGACAGGTAAGACGGAGAGGAGAAACACATATTTTTTTCTGTTTTTAGGAAATTCTTATCTGCTTGCTTTGATCTGCAGCTGTTCTGGGAGCGAAAACTGAGCGGATTAAATGCGTTTGATATCGCAGAGGAGCTGATGAAGTCTATGGACCTACCTAAAGGCTTACAGGGTGGGTAACCGACGAGGTCAACAACCCGGTTTGTTTCAAAACCATATTTCTTAAATAAATTTGCTTTCTCTACGCTTCATTTGCTCTGGTCAGGAGTCGGACCTTCGAATTCAGACAAAACGCTGCTCTCTGCTATCGCCAGCGCCCTGCACACCAGCCCCGCCCCCGTCACGGGCCAGCTCACAGCAGCAGTGGAGAAGAACCCTGGCGTGTGGCTCAATACAGCACAGCCGCTCTGCAAAGCCTTCGTAGTGACCGATGACGACATTAGGTAGGATGTCCTTTGCTTCAGTTATTTTTGGGTGATTATGGCATTTAAAACTCCTTTTTCTAGTGGGTACACCTGACGAATAAGTGTTAAAACTGATAGTCACCGTTGGGACATCAACATCTTGAGCAACCACAATAAAATCGTGAAAATGTTGCTTCTGCGTCCTTCAGGAAACAGGAAGACCTGGTGCAGAATGTGAGGAGGCGTCTGGAGGAAGCCCTCACTGCCGACAAGTTGGCCCAGATAAAGGACACCAGTGCAGACGCAGCAGCCGGTAAAGAGGAGAGGATGGAGCAGGTGGAGGAGTCATAGCCAGGCTGCCACGGTCCTCCAGCATCTCTGTTCTGTTGCTTTTGTCTCTCACACATCAGTTTGACCTGGAATCTGCTGGTAACCTCCTTCCATTTTCAATTAATTGACTCTGTAAAAATTTTTTTAACTGGATTAGAACCTAAAGGTTGAAATCCTGCATGTTTCATTAACCCTGTTTGTCACATTTTTACTGTAATCTCACTTTGGTGCTTTGAGTTTCATTTGTGTTTACGTCGGCTAAGGAGTCTGAATTGACGTCATAGTTACAGTTCCTGATGTTTGTGAGAAAGGTGTGTGTGTTGGAAGGCACCTGTGTGTGTGTTTTTTTTAAGTGTTCTCCAGAACATTGTTTCTCTTTAATATTTTCCCGCGGCACTAGAGATGATGTTTATGTTTGGAAGCATATGCAGTATGTTTACATGCACACAGCTGTCGGTGTAGTTTAAGGCTGAGCTTGTGTGTTTAAATCACAGAAAAAGATTTGATGCGTCTCATCCAATTAAACTCCGACACGAAACAGCTGTGTTTGTGAATCACAATCGATTTTTGCCGATCTAAAGTCTAAATAAGGTCATTTCAGGACCGTCGGCACACTTTGGTGCAATCTGAAACAGTAGGTGCACTTAAAAATGCACACTTCCCCTGATTTTAGCGCGTTCGGGCCGGGACGGTTTCACCAAAATCTTCAAAATTCAAAAGATTTTTTTCAAACCTGAGTTTACATGGTTTTAAAGATCTATTAATAATTTCTTTTTTATTTGTGTGTATGATCAAATGATTAGTATTGTGTTCTTACTACATTTTGGATTAAACAGTTACATAATGCGTTTGTGTTCACTCCAGAAGAAAACAATAATACTGGTGTACCTCATATTTCTGTAAATAATCGTTTGTCTCTTTACCACCATGTTCACTATCAAATAAATGCAGTTCAGTCACAACTGATGTAAAATGAATTCTATTTTTGCTATTATTAATATTGTCGACAATTCTATATTATTCCCATTAATTCAGTTGTCCAAAAACTTGTGTAAATGATGCTGGAGGCACCTGGAACACTACATCGGTGGCCGTGATGAACACACCCCGACACGGGCACGTTTTTATACGCATCCCAGTGCAACAATAAAAACCGGCCAGCGAGCAGAAAAACACGCAATAAACGCAGGGCGGCGAAGAGCTTCCTTGACAGACACAATGGTGGAGTCTCTGCGGTGATGCACTCCTCTCCGCCGCATGTGGCCTTTGAACCCATTGTTGTGTCGCGGGTGACGTCAGGGCCGTGTGCGGGAGACCGAGCGGCGTGCGCCTGGCGAGACAAAGGCGGCGGATCGGCTGGGGTCAGGCGGCAGCGGAGCGCTGAGAATCACTGTGTTGGGGGTTTTTATTTTTATTTTTTTAACTAAAATAAGGTGACTGCTAACCTTGGACTTCACATTCTGGCTGTGCGGCGGCGCGCAGGATGAAGACCCGGTTGCTCATCCCGGGAAAGTGATTTTACTCCCCAGGCTGAGGAAAAAGGGACTACCTTTTTTTTTGTTTTTAAACGTTTTTTTGTTTTGTTTTTTATCCGACGCCCCCCCCCCCTCCCCCTTTTTTTTAGCGTGCTACTGTGCTAGCGCGCTAGCTCCTAGCCTTGCGCCGCACAGGTCTCCTCCTCCTCCTCCTCCTCCTCCTTCTCCTCCTCCTTCTCCCGGCTGCTTCTCATCTTTCTTTCAATAACCGGCTGACGAGCGAAGAGAGTATCTGGTCGACAAAGGCGAGATAAAGTAAGTTTGCGCTGTTTTCGTACTTGTTTGGTTTAATAAATGTTTATGTGGAGAACGCGACTGACAATTAGCCCAAGTTGGACTGTCAGAGGGGGCTAACTGAGCAGCTAGCTCTGGTGCTCCCAAACAAAGGGGTCGACAACGTGACTGAGTGCAGACTGTGTGGGACTAGCCTGTTAGCCGGACCGTTGAGGCTAATAACAGGCTTAATTTTAACTTTTATTCTTATTTTTGAATCGCCCGGCACACAGGCGAGCGCCCCGGAGTTAGCACGGCGACGGCTTGCGGGGAAATACTTGGTAAAGTGGTGCTGGAGCGGGCATGCTTTATCCAGACAAAACAAGCAACCTTCTGGATGGTTTCAGTTGTCAGACAAGGAGCAACAACAGACAAAGCAAGGCGTCCAAATGGACACTCCTGCTGGATATCAGCACTGAGGGATAGTCAGTCGTGGTTTCTGGAACACGTTTGGGCTTCTGTGTTTGCGTATTGATTCTCAGACATTTTACTTTTTTTTGTTGTTCATTGATTTTCTTCCAGAAGAGCCCCCCTACCAACAAACAGGCATCCGTGAGCCGATGTGATATTCACGGGGAGAATATGCCTAGCCCTTTATTCCACCCCGAGATTATGGACCACGACGTGGTGATCAGCAGCCAGCACGGTGGGGTCGGTCATTCCCGGGAAACGGACCAGGGGTCCCGGGAAGAGGACCACCAGGAAGCCCTCCGCTTCGCCCTGGACCAGCTGTCACTCATGGCCCTGGAAAAGGTGGACTGTGGGGGCAGCGGGGGCGGCGGTTTGGTTGACAGTCTGGACGGGACGCAGGTCCCCGGTTCTGAAAGCTGCAACGGCGTGGGCGGTGGGGGCTACGTGGATCTACAGATCCTGGATCATGCCAACGGGTCCCGGGACTCGCCGACGTCGTGCTCGCCATCTCCGGAGTACTATGGCTCTGGTGGGTACCACATGGTCGGGTCCCACTCCATGATTCACGGGGAACAAAGCTCCGTCCTCTGCAACAGGAAAAGAAGTGTCAATATGACGGAGTGTGTGCCCGTTCCCAGCTCCGAACATGTGGCAGAAATAGTGGGCAGACAAGGTAAGAGAATGTGCTTTCTGTTCACAAATAGTTGGTTTGTGTGTATGGGTAGAGTGTTGAGACGGCATGCAGCCTGCTGGTTCTTTGTTTGGGTGGCTGCCTGGTGAGAGAGGGGGGGTCGGAACTTTTGCAGCCCCAGTCTGATGTTGGGCTTGTGCTGCGTTCACTGTCCTCGTCTCCGTACCTTAAAAAAAAAAAAAACCCGGACGCTTTCTTTATTTAAAAGGGATCCGTTTGACTTATTTACATACGTTTCTTCCCCAGTGTTTAGACAATGCCTGACAAAGTAAACGTGGTGGCTGTGTCGGGGGGAGGGGTGGGACAGGGTCAAACAAAGCGGCAGATTGTCGGGAGTCTGGACATGTCTCGCAGCCTGCACCAAACAAAGAAACTCCGGCGAAATGTGCTGCGTTCATGAGCCGGAGGGTCCGAGGTGGGCCTCTGATAACCGGGTTCGCGTTCTAATCTCGTTTTCATCCCAATATTGTTGAATTTGGGGTTTGTGGAGGAGGTTCGGGGCTGAGTTAGTGCAGCAGGCGCACAGGCACGGCGCTGGGCGGTGTCAGCCGTCCGCCGCAGCTCGCCCGGGTTTAGGCTTCCTCTCTTTATTCCCCCGAACGGCTGCTTTTGCCCTTTTCTCCACCGGCCACGTGGCTCGTACGTGACCCGGGCCGATGTTGTGGGCATCGGTAGCCGCGACTCAGCCGCGCTAAGGTGAAGGCATTGTTCCCTTTGTTTGAAACAGCCATGCTTTCTGCTTCCCAGAATGACATCACGCTCCGCGCGTCCTATTGGTTCCCGAGGACGAAGCGTCCATGCTTAAAGAGACAGAGAGCCGGGTCCATGTTGCAGCATCCCATTGGCTCAGTGTCGGGACAAACAGGCCGTGCACGTCTCGGTTCTGCCGTGGTGTCAGATCATACACCTAAAGTGGATCTCAGCTCTGCTGCTTCACAGCCAAATTAAGATTATTTATTTGCTGGTGCTGCAGTTATTTAGACCATAAGCACAAC